>JAHWXV010789115.1:0-13351 GCA_024586415.1 Phrixothrix hirtus
CCAGTTAATTTCGTTTTCATTTTATATCCTGCTATTTTATGCTTTATTAAAAAAATTTCTTTAACAAAGGTGAATACCAATTTTACTAGTAGTTAATTATATTCGTAGTAGTTTAAATATTACAACTTAATTATTGACACTTGGAAATATGACAAATCAGGTATATATGTTTTTGTATTAGAATAGCGACCTTTGAAAGTGTAAATTGGTTGCCTATTTGGGACAGTCAGGGTCGTCATTACTCAGTAATAGCCCTGCATATTTTACAATTACAAAATATAAAAGTGTTAATTTTACATAATAAAAATATAATTAAATACTATAATACGACATATAAAACAACAGAGAATAATACAGAAGAAAACTAAATTTGCTGAGGAATTGTTTTTACTAGGCTGTACTGAAGTATATAGCTCTAATTACACAAGTAAAGTGAGCTCTTGGTTAAAATGATTAATTTGCCACTGTGCAACCATTCTTGCAATAATGGCCAGCCTTTAATAATTTTTTATTTTCTGTTTATCGAAATACTAACACCCAATTACGATATTACACTATTAATTGTTAAAACTAAGGTATTAAACAAAAATAAACTATTTTATAATAAAACTTGTTCTATTCCGAAAATGTAATGAGTAACTGGTTATTTCAAGGACGACCAAATTACAAATATCGTCACATAATAATTTTAATAACTATATGAATAAATTTAAACGCCTAAATATATTTTATAAATTAATTAATTACATACACATTTATATGATCAATATTATTTCCCATCAGGATTATCCCTAACGTTTAATGTATTTCAATATGGGCGCTTAATATGTACACTCATATCACTTTTAATCTACTTTTACCGTCATTTTCGTAATTATGGATATCAGTTAATCAGTTAAAAAATACATTCAAATATGTATTTCAATATATAGAGTGCAGAAAGAATACATCCCGTTAAATGCGTCATCTTTTCAGCAAAGAACTATGTTAGTGATTACGTCAAAAACAAGCGCGAAATTTAAATCACAGTCGTTGCAGTATGATGGCTTTAAAATTGAATTTTATAGCATGTAAGAATAAGTGTCAATTTAAATTGTTTATTTTTCAAAGCAGGATTCGTTATGGTTGTTATGGGCGTTAATTGTATTTGGTTTGTTTGTGTTGAATTCATATTATTGTAGTTTTTCTAATTTTTTGTTGATTAAAAAGCAGTACTTTTCAAGCACCGAAAAAAATAACGATCAAAATCAATATGCAAGTACTTAATCTCACATAAATATTTAGACCTAAGGGAGAGATACAAAGCAAAATTTCTAATGAAATCACTAATATACGTATATTGTTTTTGTTAATTCGCTTTAAATATTTAATAATTGTAATTTTGCTTCGCCAAATTATTTTGAAATATACCTAGAACTTCACTTTATTTAATTATAATAATATAATAACTGGTTCATAATAAACTCACAATGGCAATTTAAAAAATACGCTTTTTAATATGACACTTATTTCTAAATGCTATAAGGGTCAATTTTAAAGTAGACTTTAGATGACTAGTTTTGTTTCTGTTTTTGAACCGAAGATTAACGTATTATTGACAGAAAAGCAACTGCAACCATGAAATTACATAGAAGAAATGTGGACGTAACAAAATTAAGAAGAGCAGAAAAATCATCACTTATAAAGTAGAAAGTATATCAAAACGGTTGATAAACTCAATATATAACGTTTATTATCAAGTATAATCCTTAAAGTTAGAGAACTTAAAACTGAGAGGTGGCACGACGAAGGAACAAATTACTCCAAACACTGCCGAATAAAATAATTTACTGCGATTGAAGACATAGCGAAAAATAAGGTGGGGAAAGGGCGCCAAAGAGGAAGAAATAAATGTTTAAACCAAAGCCAAGGTTAAATCGGCTCCAACTCCAATCTCGTATAAATAATATCAAAAAGTTTCCTAGAGCAAACTATAATATCATTATGAAACAAGTTAAGCAATTTTTCTTGCCGTTTTGCTGAAAACCCAAAAACGAAGTCGGAGCTGCATGAGAAATGAAACATCAACACAAACACAGTATAAAGAGAGAAGGTGAAAATATTACATGTAATTGTTATTTTCGAAAAAAATTCCAATAGCTGACTACGTCAAATTTTCAGAAAAAGGCCACGATTTTCACACCTTACGAAGGATCTGGCACGGTCCATCGGTAAATCATTTCTCTAACGTTGACCCTGGCCGTGTCTTTTTTCGTATCTTTGCTTATCTCGGATTTAAATTAAATAAAATCACGTGTAATAAATACAATTAAAGCATAGCCGAGATTTGCGGCTTGTACGAGGGTTTTTGAAAAGTTCTGCGTAACAAAAAGAGATAACATGAAACAATAGCATTTTAAATCTAAATTCATTCACCGTTCCACTGAAACAATGATATCATTGAAGTATACCATGTTAGAAGAGAAGGAAGCTACAATTCGGACCCAGAGCGAGCTCTAAACATTTTGATCGACTCCTCCAGTAAAATTACACTTGTAAATCATGAAAAACATTACAATAAACTTGAGTTATAATTACTAAATGCCATAGAAGCATTTAAACATTTTTATACTATACCAACTGTTTCCTTTATCTTGTCACCATCTTGGAAATAGTAAGATATGCAAAAATACTAAAATAGAAAAGTTGCATATTTTGTAACGAAACTTTTTTCTGTAATTCGAGTGAGTTTATAATATGGCATTGTTAGTTTAAATCTGACAGAGCAACAACCCACTTATATTTTTTAAATAAAACCTATTTGTTAAATAGTTATCCCTTATAAATACAGTGCTGTATTTAAAATTTCTAATATACGACGTTTCGCTATTTATAACCATCATCAGATCTTTATTTGATGCGTTATATGAACCTCTTATTTTCTTTTTATAAGAAAAACACCTTAGCATCAAGGAAACATTCCAGAAGTACAAGATCTCCAAGATCGGACGAAAAAGAAGGAATCAAATCACATGGTGGGGATACTTCTGCGCAATAAAAACTGACAAAAATAGATTAATATGTAATAATTATTTTTTAGTGGCCAAAAAATAATTTAGGTGTTTATAGTTCGTCCGCAATTTGCATTTACTTAAAATATGACAATAACAACAATAACGAAATCTCAGAAATATTCCCAGTTTATATCAAAATCAAAAAGGAAATTTTTAAATACTTGAAATCAGAATTGTGGGTCAATATTTAAACGATTAAGTTAAAATTTTCTCCGAAGAAACAGGGCTGGGTTCAGATGAGCACCTGGCAATCGTTGTAAGTACTAAACGCCTTATGTGAAAAATGTTAAATGAATAACTCTATTTAAAAACAGAACATCTTAATAAATTCATTTTAAAATATAGGTCCATATTTAAAATATTCAAGTTGACGATGGATCTGAAAGAGAAACATCAGATAGTAAACTTAAGAATACAATTTTATAACTCGCTTCTTTTAGATACTGGGGAAAAAAAACAAAAATCGTCAATTTTCATTTTGTTAGGTATCGTCGGAAGTGCTCAAAATTTCCACTTTCTTTATACCACTGTAGACGGCTCCAAAACACATTTCTTCTAGTTTCTAAGGTACCAATCATAGTATACGTTGGTTGTATAGCATTTCTCTCGACATACCAGTACATTACAAAATCTTATAGCTCTCCTTGAACTTTGGTAGTTTTTGGCGTTAATTTCCTATATATTTGACCAAAACATGTTGCACAAGAAAATCTTCAGTTGCACGGGACAGTTTTTTTGATTATTATATTTAAGAAAAATAATCTGGTAAAAGCAAATATGTACGTTACTAGTTGCGTTGTGAAAATAGATACATTCGAATAAGCTGTTTCAACTTGCAGTATATCAGACCACAAATTATCAGCGAGTGTATTAATTTCATTTATGAATCATTGAGAAGTGGTCCGTGCCCTTAGCTCAACTAGTAAAGGAGTTCAAGGAACAAAAGTCAGTTTAACTAACGACTGGGTCCCTGTATCAGTTTAGACTAGGAAAAAGGTAATATGGAAGATGTAGTAATCGAATTTCAGCTGAAGCAGAAAGTAAATTAGCAAAACAATCAGTATTACAAAAAATTCCTTAGAAAATAATATAATAGGAAACGAATGAATTGGAATGAAGAGTAAAAAACATGCGGATCGAGCTAGGGTGTTGTAGCTGGGACTAGCATCCGGGAGGCACTGCGCTGATTCAGATTTGAAGCATTTCTCTAAATGAGTAAACGCCTTTTGAAGCAAATGTCGGGGTAGTAGTTCACTCACTCCTAACGCTTACATCAATCGCACAGGTGTCCACAGAGGGAGGCAAACGGGATCACAAATTATAATAATAGAAGTGACCGAGACATATAAGATATTTGTCCCTACGTTTTGCCCCCTTGGAAATGTCCGTTCTTGGCTGAAGACAGCTCTCAGATACTTCTACAACAGTCCAGTCCCATATGAGGGAATTAAAATAACAATACCTACTTCTTCTAATGGTGTTGTATGGTAGCCTAAATATGTTCGGGGATTTTCTTTCTATACAAGCGTGCACCATTGTTTGCTTTAAATTTTGGCAGGAACAAAATGATTTGGTTAAAATTAAATTTAAACTGACATGTATTCTTTGTTTACTTCAATTGTTCGTTTTATGACTATGATAGTTGTGATGATGTCTGTTGAGTTATAATACATATAATACAATCAATGAACTTTCAAAAAATGTTAGTCTATTTAAAAGCTTTGGCGTCTTCATCAAATGAATGAGCAAATTGAATTTAAGAAGCTTTGCCAAAAGTGTGTTAAGTAAGAAAAATGGTGTTAAGCGTTTTGCAATAATTTTTTCAGATGTTTTACTTTAATTTCGATTCAATTGAATGACTCTTGTTTATTACTTCAATAAAAATCATTTCATCAATTTGCTATAATAATTACGCAGTTCAAATCTATGATTTATTTATAGAATGAATGACAGTAAATGTGAGGTAAATATAAGCAAAACGAAGGTAAGGGCGGTATATGTCGACGGTTAAAATCGCCCAGGCTTAATAAAACTAACTACACTCGACAAATTTTAAATTTATAACGCATACTGTAAAATATTTTTAAAAAATAAATTGTTTAATTATAAGATTCGAATTGTGGGAAACATGTACTAGCCGTCGCGTTTGCTGTCTAAAGTCATTGCATTCGCTAGGAATTAAAGATTTCAAAAATGGCTTATGTTTAGGGCATAAGAATAATAAAAAGGAGTTAAAAATTGTTAAATGTTAGTAATTTTCCTCGCCGGAGACATTAAGTAACAAGTCATGCTTAAGTTACTTTAAGACATGGCAAAGTATACCGCCGAGAATACAATTTCCATGGCAACACTGTATTTTAGAATAATTTGTGCAGCAGTAATAGGCGCCTAGAGGTTTTTTTATAATTGTAGGATATAATTTTATATTTTCTAATTAGGTAGAAAATATAAATAAGTTAGAGCTAAATTTATAGAAAACGTATATTTGGCGGTTTTTTAAATTATCTATAACATACGGAAATGTATGCAATTTTTTAAATTGCAAATTAAGTAAGTTGTTTTATCACATAAAAATAATACATATGAATGGGTATGCATAAAAGTTTTACACGTTTAGCACATTTGAAAATATCAGGTGATTGTATTTCGTAAGAGGTACGACTTATCAAAACTAATTTCTAGGTTGTAAACAACACTTAAATTTTAAAATATCAAGGTGTATTATTAAAAACTTGAATAAAACTTATAAAAGTTTTAAACTAAATTAAAGGGATATGAAAGAATGGTCAAAAATATTATCAGTATTCTTTAAAGAATCAAATAAAACGTACATACCATCTGATAATTCGGAGTTGGCCCAGGATATAAACACAAAATACCATGACAATATAGTCCACTTTACAAATATTGATGTTAAACTCACTGCCATCATAGGAGTGAACTTTCACGCGTTTACGAATTTATCATTATTTATAATTATGGAAGAAACTAAAACCGTTTTTAACTCGCAGACCGATATCTGCCGTGTGAAGGTGTGCATCTGTAGAAAGAATAGCTTTGCGTTTCGAGAGAGTCTGCGCAACACACCCTTTGCCAATATCAGCGCACAAATAGGTTCCCCACGCCGAACTAACACAGATCAGACTCCCAAAAAATGTACGGTAAAATCGTTTACCTAAAATTTGTCTTTATTGAGAAGTTTACGATTTATGATCTAAAGGTGAAATTTGCATGTTGATAATACTTTTAAACATTACATTAGTGTTGACTTTAAATAAACTCTACCTTTTATCTCAAAAACCGGATGTTAATAAATACCACATGTTCCCTAATTATTTAAAAGCCAGTTAAACAATTAAAAATACCCTGCAGTATTTCACAAAGCTACCGCAATTGTCTTTCCAGCACGTTATTAATTATTTTATACAAAATTATTTATAAGGCGTAGCTAGACGATTATTTCCTAATTGTTTTATGTTCAGGGATATTATTATGCTAAATTGTTAATTTCCACAATTTTGATTTAAGGGGTTTAAAAAATTCAATATAGATAAACTCCTAATTTCCTATAAAAATATTAGTCTAGATTAAATATCTAATACGGCCTATGCACAATACTGAACGTCAGATTCTAAAAATTAAAAACCGTTCTTTAACACAAAAGGTCGATTAACGTTTCAATGCCGTCTTATACTGCGTCTTTATAAACCTGGTTAAACATATAGGATTCGTTCTATTCTGTTCTTTGTAATATACAGAGTGTATATATACAGTATGTAAACTATCGTTTAGTACATGGCCTACTAATAAATATTTGGGTGATTACAATGTGTCAAGTAAACTGTAACGCTATTTTTTAAATACTGAATAACAAATTTTACACTGTGTTCTTGTGTTATAATGAACACTAAAACATTACTTTAATTATTATTTTTTGCTAGGCTATTTTATAACGCCTATAGCATAGTAAATAAGTAATTATTGTACATCGTACATTAACGGTGGAAAACTTCAACAGCAATCGTAATAAAATAACTTATTGTAAAAAAACATTTATATTTGTACAAGTTTTAAATTCTTTTGCGTTTTGTAATTTTATAATTAAGCATTTAAAACAGGTCACACAGGAGTAACTCGATTCAAAGTATAATATTCACCTCGCATATTTACATCTTGTTGAAAATTATTTTCAAAATTTGTATCTTTAGAAAGTCAGAATTAGCTTTCTGTTACTCTGATATTCAAATCAAATAGGGTTAACAGTACTGACGCAAGAAGAGGTGCAACCGTGCAATCTCACACGGGGCAGCCAATTTTAAGAAGCAGCAAATTATAGAATACTAAAAACATACTGTCTAAACTTGTATATTTTCATGTTCATCACTTTTGATGCGCCTTGTACATTTCTACAATGTATATCAGGCGAGTTAAATGTTCCGGGACTGCTGATTATTTCAGAAACTATCAAAGTTACAAAATAATATTTCAAATAAAAGTTGTAGATATTACAGTAATGTATTTAGTGGATTAGTTTGTTTTACCTTTGCCGACCTTGATAAGTCAATTTATTTAAACAGTAACATTATGAATTTTCATCGCCATCTTGTAGCTAACATAGACGTTTCCAAAATTGCCCTAATGCACAAAATTCGATTAAGGAGTTTTCTATGAGAGCTAGATGATAATTAGGCGGCATTCAAATAGAGGGTGGTACTACACTAACTATTAATGTTTCGGTTGGTCACATTGAAATTCTGACTTCAATCTGTCAAATAGTTTGTCGTTAGCAGCTTCGCAAAGTGAAAGTGTTTTTGTTTGTTTTGCTATGGATAATATTGATAAACGTTCCGTCGTAAGTTTCTGTATATGAATGGTTTAAAAACTGTACATATTCCTGAAGAAATGTAGGAATGTATTGGGTGATTCTGCTCCTTTATATATGACCATAAAAAGTTAAGCAACTGAGTTTAAACGTGGCCGTACAAGTGTCCAAGGCTAGCTCTAGAAGTGTTGCACACCACAAATGGTCGCAAAAATCCACGATATGGCGATAAAAGACTGAAGACTAAAATTGAACGAAATTGCTAGTACTGTGGGTATTTCAAAGGAGCGGGTGTAAAATATTGTAACACAAAAATAGGGCATGAAAAAGCTATCTGCAAGTTGGATGCCGCGTTTACTTTCATTGGAGCAAATGCCAATGCGAGTTTAACTATCGCAAAAATGTTTGGACTGTTTTCAAAAGGATTCAGCTGATTTTGTGCGAAGGTTTATTATCACACATGAAACATGGGTTCATTACTATACCCAGGAAACAAAACTGCAATCTAATCAGTAGACGGAACTAGGTTGTTCAACCCAAAGTAAGTTATGACAACGAAGTCTGCCACAACGGTAATGGCGTCGATTTCCTGTGATGCTAAAGGAATTCTAATCATCGATTACTTTCCAAAGGGGAAAACAATAAATCGCATATACTATGCTAATCTACTTGACATGTTGAAGGACAATTTCTCCGAAGAAAACTCAGTTTAGCGCATAAAAGGAACATTCTTCGTCTTGATAATAACCGCCTTCACACCGGTATCGTTTCACTGGCCAAGATTCACGAATTAAGATATAATTTAGCTCCACATCCATCGTATTCACCCGACTTAGCTCCATTGGACTTTGGCCTATTTCCCAAACTAAACATTTTCGTAAGGAGGGGGCAAAGATTTTCAACAACTGAGGAGATCGAGGCCGCGGTAGATGCCTATTTTGCCGGACTTAAAGAAAATTTCTTACGTGATGGAATTAAAGCATTGTAATATCGTTGATTGAGCGTTTATGAGATTATGTTGTAACAGTGAATACTTTTCTTTCATTCTTAAGCCGCCATAATTATCATCCCGCCCTCTTATTTATGGCCAGTTAAATTACTGCATAATATTCAGTAGTAAACATTAACAAATTCATAGTGTTGCCTTCGTTAGCTTGATAATGTTGAACACAGTGGTAGAAGTTCAAAATTACACTTTGAACACAATTTTAATCGATTTCCCAAATATTTAACAATTTCTGTAATGTTGTTAACATTTGGTACTAAAATCTGTGCAGAACTGTAAGTAGTCGTAACTACAAAACTGGGGCAATCTGGAAATCTTGTTGCCAGATACAAGGTGGTAATGAAAACCCAAGGCGTTACCATTTAAATACATTAACTTGACCTTGAAATTTGATGTCAACGGCAACAAAGATAAAATGAATCAATCCACTAAAAGAATCACTGTAAACCTTACAACTTTTATTTGAAACATCTTTTTGTAACTTTGCTAGTTTCCGAAATAATCAGTCAATACGGAACATTTAGCTAATCTGGTATTTGATATCATTTATTTTAGTACACATTATGTCTTTTAATAAAAATAGTTCGAATCAAATTTAAGATCCTAATGAGTGCTTCAATTATATTTTAGAATAATTAGGCACTTTCAAAAAACCTTTTGCAATCATATTTTAATCTAACTTATAATCGCTTAAAATATTTACGTAATAAGCAATAAAATTATATATTAAACAGACAAGCATGGCATCACCGTAATGGTGTACAGAGTTATGTCGGAGTTCCGCACCGAAAATTAATGTAACAAGCTTACTCCTTCAATTTTGTGTGTAAATCGTTCAACTTGGGTCTTTTTTAACAATTGAAACAGTGCAAGATAAAATTGTATACAACTGTGGGTACCTTATGACCTGTAGAACAAAATTTGCGTATAATTTTTTTTGTCAAAAACGTATAGGTTTCGAAATATCAACAACTATGGTATTAGGTCTAACCTTGGCATGCGCGCTGTGCCGAATAGTAATATCTTTGTCCTTGATATATATCCTGAAGTATGGAACATATGTTTGTATCTTAAAATACATAGTTATTCCACAAGATAAAGTTAAAAGGATTTTATGGTACTTTACCTGATATATTTTAGAACAGTAATTCTCAATCTCTGGTCCACAAATCTAACAGGTAAGCGAAAAATCTAAAAATAATTTTTGCACAGCAAAATTGCTAAATAAACAATTTACTCGTATTTTTTGGTTATTCATATTGTTACAATAATAATTTTTAGGGAATAATATTGTCAAGTACTAGTTCGCCTAAGAAGAATGGATTATTTTGTTTTAGAATATTTCCATTAAACATATTACAAAATTTTAACAGATCTGTCTTAATTTCATGTTTGGCTTTAAAATTAAACAATTTAAAATCTTGTACAGTATAACTCTCTTTTAACGAACATGGAGATTGCAAGCAATCTGTTCATTATAAGCAATCGTTTACTGTAAAAAAACGATTGAAAATGTACATCAATAAACTTATACGAGCTACAAATTAAAATCGAATACAAACAATTTCTCTTCGGCGAGCTTTGCGTTGTATCAGTTAGCGGAGAAGTAAGTTTGTCGTTTATTTAAACTCGGAGAAGTGAATCATAAAGTTAACTTTAAGTGAAAAAGGTATGAGCTGCCAAAGATGATCAAAGCAAAATTTCTGCAAATCACCGCTAACTCCTCCAATGCAGAACGCCGAAGTGAAATTCTTCGCGGGGGATTTTACTTTTACAATTCCTATTGCTTCGCTTCGCCGTGCAAAGATAAACAAACGTATGTACATACATTCGAATACATGAAATAAATCTCATGCAGCATTTTTCTTCACGATCTGCTGTGTCGTGCCGGATTAAGTAAGCGACAAACTTTACGGAAGTTTTACGGTACTTTTGACAATTTCGGTGACCTTCGAACACTTTCAGCAGATCTCGGACGGGTAAAACGTACGTATATCATTTAAAGGTAACTTTATGTAAGCGTAAAACCACGAATAAGTTGGTGTGCATTTAAAAATTACGGTGCATCACGCCATTCTTTGACGAAATTCTTGATGAAAATTTTAAAACTCCCTTATTAGTTTCTACATACATTTGCATAATGCAAGTAAATAAGTTTCTTTATCTTCTTTGTAGAGTAATTCTCAAAATTAGTTAGTCTTTTCAAATAAGTTTATTATAAAGTAAGGGATGATGGGGTTAACGTAATGCGCTTAATTAATAATCAAGGTGGAAGCATCATGTAAGCTGTAGGCTGCACATTTACTTAAAAATGTAAATTTAAGCATTTGTTTATTGCAGAACAAAAGTTATAAACGATAATTTTTTATTCGTTATACGGTTTGCAAAAAGTGTTACTTACTAACAACCTCAAAAGTTTTTGACTATTTCACCGATTTTTGATATGTTAGCTTGTAACGAGTTTGGTTATTATTAGAAATAATTTTCGTTGCTTTTATCTAAATTTAGGAAAATAAAGATAATTTTATGACGTGCAATTCATTAAACTTTTAATAACCTTTATTCCGATTACAAAGGGGTCATGGAAGCTTAGATTACCAAGTTGACAATATAAATGATATTGCTGTTGTCAAGTGGACTGATAGCAAGTACATTATCTTGTTCAGTTCTTGTATCTCTCATAGCCCTACAGTTTTCCTAAAAAATATATGTGAAAAAAATGTTGAATGCCCTCAAATCATCAGACAATACAATCATAATATGAGGGAGGGATGGATTTGACTGGTATGCTTATTGCGTTGTATAAGTGCCTTTCAAATTATGAAGATAATATTTGGGAATACTTACCCAACTAGTTAATACCGCAATCAACAGCTATTTTATCGAAGTGTCTTGGAATTTCTAGGTTATTCAAAACATGATGATCTAAAGGCATTTCGTACAAATCTTGCCATTACACTTATAAAAGCAAATAGACAAGTAAAACGCAATAGATCTGATCTTATAAATGATCAACCCCCTAAAAAGTTTAGAGTTCCAGTTACTGCAGGAACATCTACTGATGTCCGCTTTGACCAGATGTCATTTTCGCATTCTTATAGAAAAAGAAAGCTGCAGCCTGTGTAAACGAACAAACAACAATTTTTTGTATTTAATGTAATTTAAAACTGTGCATTGTAACAAGAAGTACTGCCAGAAGTGCTTTACCATTTAGCATTATACAGTTCCTAAATAGGAAATGTGTAGTACAGGATACAATCTGTTTTTTATATACGCATGCAAAAACTTTTTTTTCTGAAGTTTTATTCTTTCTAATATATTTTTAATAGAAATATTTCAAGAAATAGGCGTTTTAATTGTAAATAAGAGAATGCCCGTTTAAGGGTTAAAATATAAATAATTTTAATGTAAATTATAATAAAAATGTTCATTTGCAATACCGAATTAATTTATCAAATAATTAGGGAATTTAGATAAGAATGGAATATTCCAACATTCAGAAATCGTTTAAATAGTCACATTAATTAATATACTAACTTTTACAAAAACGTAGTTTTCCCAGAAATAAATGTCATGCATTACATCCTGCAAACTTGTTATCACGATTCTAAGAAATCTGGCGATAACGAAACTTTTAAAAATGCACGTAGGACAAAATTCCGGGGAATAAAAGCCTACTTTTGTAAACTAAAGAAGTATTAATAATAATGCACAAAGGTTATTAAATAAAAACTAGAATGCTAAGCATAGAGAAAGTTAAAAACAATAATGTAAACTAATATAATTAAGAAATTCGCATTTGAAAATTTAAAACTCATGTGTATTATTGTATAAAGAGTACCATTAGAGGTAAAAATATGTTGTTAACACTAAAACTTACAATATTTAACAGCGCACAAAATGTCTAAATAAAAATTTGGATCGTAATTTTTGGAGTTAGTCAATAATTATTCTCCCACCACTAGTAATAAAATTGGAAACCATAAAACATGCTGTTAAAAATCATATAAAAGGGAGCGTTTGCCACCAAAAAAACAAAGAACACAACTAATGCTTGAACTAGCTGGTCCTACTGAGGTATAAACAATTACATTATTGAAAAAATGTAAACTGAAATGTTAAAGAATAGACGACGGTAAATTCAATTAATTTGAGACTACACTCGTTGCTTTTGTTTGATTTCAATACATAATACCCAGATCCAAATCCTTGATCCTATTCCTAGCTGCCAATCTGATTAATAGATAAACACTAATGACAATTGTAGCATGATTTATCCAGTCAAGTACATAATTTTCATCTACAATGTAGTTTACTGCGATGTATGAAAATCTGCCGGAAGAGATATTTCGTTATATACTATCTACTAAAAACAACCTTAACTACGAACTAGAAGGGGTCTAAAAACAAAACACACTATTGTCTAAACGCGATCATATTTGTTGATAAGTGATTTGTAGCCCATTGTTA
>JAHWXV010789126.1:0-10683 GCA_024586415.1 Phrixothrix hirtus
ATATATTTTATTTGTTTTGTTTATAATATATATAACTTATGAAGGTTTTACCGACTTATTATTTAATAACCATTTTAGCTAGGTACGATTGAACCAGGCCTCTCGGCTAGCGACTATCTGCGACAAATATAAATAATTTTCTTCCTGGGACACCAATAAATAATAAGGCGAAACGTCATAGGTGAAAATGACGACTGAAGCAGCTAGAAACGTCACAAGTCTTTTCGGTTACTACAGCAATGTTTAATTAATAAAACATCATATGGTAATAATTGTATTTAGTTACAATAGTGTATTATTTCAAATATCCTCACGGATAGTTTTAGTTGTCGTAATATCGTGACTACTGTCTTTTTTCAAAGCGAACTATCCCAAGCTCCTTATCGGTATAACTGCGGGCGCTATTTTAGTAAGTGCTAAGGATCGTCATTTACTGCCGTGTTGTTAATTCGGTGTTGAGCTCGCATTTATATCTAAAATTCTGTCTGACGTCAGTGATAGCTTATTTAGTTAGTTGTGAGACTCAAATATGTTCTATGCATACTAAAAATTATAATTTACCTTTAAATATTTTTGATTGATTATCAAAAATTATCAAAAATAAATAAATGTTTCACAAAAATAACTTTTAGAATTATTTTAAAAATTAATCTAATAATTAGCGTCTGGCCAACCAAAAATTGTCTTTAGTCCTTATTCACGGAGTCGCACTTTTCGGTTTCAGTAAAATTAAAGTATTTAATTAATATAGATATTAAAATTTTTAATATACTTTGATTTCATGTAATCAACTGATACGTTACTAATTAGTCTACTAGTGTAACTGATTGAAGTTTATTCAAAGTTGTAAAATTTTAACGATATAATTTACCTAAAATACTATTTGAATAATCAGAACAATTTAAAAATTTTAAATTTACCTTCCACTGGAATAAACCAGCCGAATTGTATATACGGTAATAAATTAAAAGCATTTATGTTTCAATATGATCATTTATTTATTTATAATTCTTTAAAAAGAATTACGTTGTATCAGAGTCATAGAACTTTATTCTGCCTGTTAGCACGTTTGTTATTTTTTATTACTTTTGACCTTATAACCCGGCATATATCCTTTCAAAAAGCGTGTATATTTACTTGTCTTAGGTTAGTTGTATGTTCTAAGTCGAACTCTTTAGCACGCAATTAAATTCTATGCGCGTAGTAATCACAAATAATTAATACATATTATCATATAGGCACTAACTGCAAATATTCACATTACATTCTCAAGTATTCCCTCTTTCCTATAATGCTTTGCTCTTGTAATGTGCGTAACTTACTTCGAGTTGTGAGTGATCAAAACTGCACAAATTAATCATCCCCATTTGTTGAGTATTAAATGTTTAATTGCTGAAAGTTGTAAACCCAAAAATTCAAAGTCGCGTCAAGCTCATTTTGTAATAGTTGAAGGGTATGCAAGTTTCACCGTCTGTTATTTTGTTTGTTGTTTGAACTCATTTTGTTTTGTATTGTGTATAGAATTTACTGTGACAAACTATTTTGTGTGGCCTAGCAAGGGAGACATCAGTACAATATATTTTTAACGTTCCTTCGTTTAATTTGTGAGCATACTTAGATAACAGGTACATTTTGTAGCATTTTAATTTCCACTGCCGCTTAAATCATCATTATTAGCTTGATCTAAGTACCCCTTTTTTATAATATATTTCTTGTACTTGTAACAACCTGGAATTTGAATATTTTAAATGATTTTCATTTCGGTTCTAAATTAAATCTTTTGATGGAAGTTTAGATAATATACTTTTAGATAAAAATTCTTTACTTAGAATTGATATTGATTAGACAACTCTGTTGATTTTGCAGTATTCGCTACAAATTTCAATGCAGTTGCCACTGTTACCTTTTCATGAAAGATAGTAGACTCTTCTCAATTTTTACTTAAATACTTTCATATTTTTAACGAATGCGAGGTTGCCATAGTTCACGTGTTTACTATCGTAAATTATTCGGGATAATATTTATGGATTTAGTTTGATGTAACTAACCACTTTTATCAATTGATTCATCTGAACTTGAACTGTATTCTTAGTTTTAAACACATTCTTGTTTGATAAGTCACTGAACTTAAAATGTCGCTTTGACCAACAGCAGAATATTTAACAGTTGATAGGAAGAATTATTTTGAAAGTCATCTTCAAATAATTGCTTTCGTTGCAATTTAATTTATTTGTTTTCAAATTCAAATTTGAGAGTGTTAATATCACTCTTTAATTATATTACATAACAAACTTTAAACAATTAGGATTTTAAAGTAAAAATAAATTTATTTATTTCTAAGGATAATTATTTTTTTAGGTTTTTCATTAGTTTTAGTGATACAATAATTATACATTAAACCTGTTGTGTAAAAAACCAAAAGAGTTTTGTGTTCGTACTAATTTTCTACTACATTTTATATCGTTAAATATTCGTTTTAAACATGAGTTGTGTTTTAATTAAATAATGTCTGTTAGTGTAAATAAAACATACAAAACGATTGAGTGACATTTTAACAGCAAGGGCAACTTAGGTGTAATTAAATAGGTTATGTAATTTAACATTAAAAAATACAAAAGTTGCAGGTATTGCAGTACATTATCTTGCCGCAACATTGACATACTAATATGGTTATTACAGGACATTCGATGATGAGGTGAAGGTATTTTACACTATAATTTTATGTAGGACGAGTTCATTATAGCACGGTGACCGAATCAATTTAATACTTTAAATCTAGCTATTTATAGTTTATATTATATAAAATTCATGGTTCTATTATTATTTTGCATTAATTTTTAGCATAGTCACTTATGTCGAAGTTATAATAATAAATAAACTATTGTAAAATAAAAAACCTAATGTGCGAATCTAAATATTTTAACTTTTTCACCTTGAAAGTGTGATATTAAGTTATTTATTTATTTGCTAAATATTTTTAAAAATTTTCCCAGTAAAATTATAAGCAGTGTTACTGCATCGAAATAAGCCTTGAACTGTTCATTTATCAAGACCGTGATATTCAAAAAATCATAACTGAAATGATTTATAAAAACGTATTTAATATTTAAATACCAAACAAGCTCACTGCAGGTAAATTTTAGATTTATATTTCCAATGCGCTACAAATTTCCGGCGGGGTGCTCAATTGAGCACTCTTAGAAACAATTAACGTTCATGTATCAATTTAGTTCAAATCACATTGTATGATATATGTATAAATGTTAACACATAAAAATACATAATTTAATTTCGTTAAATAAACAAATTTTATTTTTAATAACACATTTCCACGGTATTTACTCATAATTCTTTTTTAAATTTATGTAATCTAGTTCAAATACATTTTCCAAAATATTTCAATATTTTCAAATTGTAGTTTAACTCCGAAATAACGGAAGAATAATCAACAGGCATTCCGGAACATAGGCAGATAAAGAAAACGCGATTTTTTTTTATAAAGATGGAAACAATAGCCGGATGTTGGACAAAGCATTTATTGTTCTGCTTGTATCCACAGGATATGAATTACCAACAATAAATTCTGTTCAAAAAGTTGTTATCACACGTAAACCTAGGTAAACTCTTTATATTTTAGTTATTGGACTTCTCATGTCTTGTGATTTGGAGAGTCTCAGATTCTTATAATTCTGTACCTAGCCTGTATTAGAATCAATTTCTGCTGATTTTTTTTGTTGAAATGAATCAATAACATAAGCTGTTATTTAATATCGACTAATATTTCAATCTATTGGTTTTGTCATGCGATATATGACGGTACAAGTTCTGCAGAATACAGCTGTGGTATCGTTGAATTTATTACAAAGGAAGTATTCCAGGTGTTCGACTCCGATTTTGATGAAATTTGAATATGTTTTAGACAACTAAAATACAAGAGATGCATATTTTTTAAATCACCTTCAAAGTTGAACCTGCATGTGACCATTTTGGCAGTTTGACATAGAAGCAGTAAACCAATTTGAACGGAACAAACGCTAAAATAATATCTTTTGTGTTCAATGAACGTTTAATTTTTTTCAACGCTTTCAATTTATTTGAAGGATGAAAACTACCCTTAAGAAAAATTGAAATACTATCCCTAATTCAAGTGGCTTTATTTAAAATTTATATATGTTGTAGAGCATATTAAAATAAACTACAAGTATTTTTGCATATTTATAAGAAATACTTTTAAATGGCCTTTATATCCCTTAATCTTATGTTGAACATGTATTTCTTGTAATTTCAATATAAAATTGTATTTGTCATGTTATACATATACGATCGTAACCAATTATGAAGGGGTAAATAACCCTCTTAATTCAATGTATTAATATTGATCTACAAACAACAATAAAAATTTCCATAGATAAGACGTCAAAAACTAATACTTATTGAGACATAATCCCTTAAGTCTGGTTAATTTCTAAGCGTTTCTTCATTGTTTAAAATTTTATTATTTATTATATAAAATACATTTCAACACATTGACACAATTTCATGTTGAAAGGAATATTGTCGAAATAATGCAATATATGTAAGCGGAACAATATTAGTAAGTCAACCTATATCTTTCCTAGCTACGCACATATAGGGTGTAGAGAAAATAGAGTACGTTCTTGTAACAAGTGATAGAAGACATCAATACAAACAAAAAGATGTTCCTAAGAAAAATTAGTAAAAGTCAAAACTTTATCACAACAGAAGTCAACAACGAATGAATATTTTTATTCGTGGATTGTCCAGAATGTAGTTCTTATTCTGCACAACAAAACATTTATTACAATTTTTCGATAAAGGTAATGGTTAAGCCAGAATTTAATAAGATGTATTACTTAAAATTATAAATTCTATTAAACAGAAACTTGGTAACGCTTAAAAGTTTAGCAAACTTTTAATTCATGAGCAGAGGTCAAATACCGTAATAGAATACCCAAATAACTATAATATTATTAGTTTACGACTTAATAGGTGGTTGTAAATATTTTAGTAGAACATTGAAGAAAAGCATTTCGTTATTCATTCAGGACTTCTTAATTTCGTTACATAGAAATAGTTTACTTTATTTGTAATCAAGCAAGAGTTTGGACTAATATTACGTGATATCAATATGTTGATCGTAACGCTCACTTTTCATCAGATGTAATGAAACGTTTAATAACACCAAGAACTTAATAATCTGCATTACGGTTTTCGATGGCATACATTTTTACCTATTATCTAAACCTTTTACTGAATCCACGTAAATGGTAAATTATTATAACATGAAAAGTAGCAGTTAATGCAGGCTATCATTAGAATAAATTATAGTCCATTCTATCACCATTGTACGTTGCACGATAAAGTTGTTTTAACTACGATTGTTAAATTAAATTTGCGTATTGTACATATTTAATTATTTTTCCTTCTTGCGGTTATAGTTGGTGACAAAACTTTTATTAATTGACCCTGATATTAGAGTAGTAGAGTTTATGGATTGTACCAAATATTAGAATTTGCATTTGAATTACCGTAAAGTTTAAATTATAAGTTCTGTATAGTTTTGGTCTTGTACAACAGATAAACCTTATTAAAATTGTTAGTTTAAAGTCACGTAAGAGGATATATTGTTTTAACGGTAAAAATTATACGTAATAGTATATTGTTTTTTTAGCTATGAATGGTACCGTACGATTTCTGTTGCCATCTAAAGCCTCATATAATTTATGATATTAAACAAATGGTCCAACGTAAGCGTTAACGACAAACTGTTTTTCCAACACTGAACTTTTATTTATTCAAATTCTGAATAATTCGGTTATTTTTGTAATTCCGGATTTGTTGCTTTATTAAAGATACACAGTTCCTTCACTATTATTGCTTTAAAATAATACACGCCGATCAAGCTTTACTTGCAATACGATTCTTAGTCCGCGACCGTTGTGTTAATCGTGTAACCTACCTTTCAGTAATTATGTTAATACCCCGAATTTTATCATTAGTGTTTATTTACCACCGTTAATTGTATTGGCTTTTTAAATTTTCTACTAATTCTTAGTTTTAACGCGATTAACTTATTTAATCTCAATTTTAACAATTTATTTGTAAAATGGCCTCCTTTATTTGAGGCAGTTCCCGTTTTTACATTTTTTTGACAATGACTTTTATACAAATTTAACTTATTTTTACATATCACCGATTATTTAAAATCTCATCTTAGCATTATAAATTTTGTATTTTGTTTTTTTGAACATTTTAATTTTTATGTTTCCCTTGTGTTTTAATTAATTTATTATAACTTAATGTAACTTGTATAAAATTGCAGAATAGTATTTTATTTACTAATAAGTGCCGATGTTTCAATTTGCAGTTAAATTTAGCCGCTATTTAATTACCTTGCCTCGCATTGTGACAGTCAATTACTTTTCAAAATGTAAACTCGTACACAAAGAAATTTGATACCATCGATTTTACACTTAATCGTAGTTAAGAATGAACATCATTGAGAACAATAACCTTCACAGTTTAAACCCTCCATAATTTTTATAATTTATAACTCTTTGCAACACCAATAAACCTTTTTGTCGTTGTAGAAAATTATTTACATAACAGAAAATGGGTCAATACGGTGGAAATAATTTGAATGCAAGGTTGCCAAAGTGCAATAACTTTAATTTGAAATATCTTGTTAACGATTGGTGATAGCGAAAAATGTTATACCACCTTTTCTACTTTATCTTCGATTTCCTATCACCTGTTACAAAAATGTACGCTATTGTATGTTAATATAATGTATATAAATTAGAATACATTATTTTTTGAAGGTAAAACAATAATGGTAATCATCGAAAAAATATTGCAGGCATAAGGATTCTTTACGCCACAAACAAAATAATTGCAACATTAGTGCAGCCCACAATTTCACAATGCGTTTTGAAAGATTCTTTGAAGCTAAATTCAACAGGATTTTCAAATATTTCTGATATTATACCATGAAAGTTGATTATGGATCAAAGATTAAAATTTGATAATGTTATTTCATTAACGAAGGTTAACCTTGGAATCCATGAACAGTTTGTTATCTGAAAAATGTCAAGCAAAGTTTTCCCAAATCTTAAAACCATATACATTCAAAAGTTGTATTTCTCTCGTTGCTGCTGTTGGAATTATTAGAAGTTAACATGCTTATGTAGGAGTGTTGCTTCCGCTACTACTTGCGGACAATGATCACTTCACAAATCAAGTAATAAAACATTTGTTGTTCCTAGTTTAAGAAAATGTATTTCATCTAATAAGAAATAAAATAAATTATTATACATCTACGTTATGAAGTCACATCAATACCTGAAGTAATTGATTTAAATATATCAGCTTCTACTATAGGCCCAAATTTTTCACTTGGTTCTTTTAAAACTATAAATAGATGAGAATAAAGTTTTTCTTCGGTTCATATTAACGGTTATACAGTATAACTATGAGTTGTAGATGAAACCGATTGGACATGGCATTGTGTTTGTTTTTTCCATCAACAGCCAATGTTTTCAGTTGAAAAATATGTTGATCGGAATTATACACGTGTTGTAATCCAACTCTTGTAATACCTTGCTTCACTTCGTCAATAAACGCTTGTGCTTGCTTTTGTAAGACATTGGCATTTTCCAAAGTTTTTTAGTAATAAATTATTAATTTTTGGAAACTACTCTATGTGGATGATTAAATCTTATTAGCCACCTTTTTGAAACAGCGAATCCAAAATCTACAGAGTCAATTTCTTTTTAGGCTTCAAAGCTTATTTACATAGGTCGGTGTTATGAATAATGCAGTTAGTATCAATTGCTGATTTAAAATTCTCCAATGTGAAATCGCAATTCTCGCAATCTTTCCTATATAAGTAATATCCTTATCCAAATAATGAGCTCAATATTGTAATTGTCTGACAGAATTCGCTTTCCTAAAGCGGCGTTTTACAGTTTCAATAATTAACTTTTTTCTTTTCCACTTATCCAGTATTCAACAGTTGTTGATTTATATTCGAATCATAAGTTTTCCATATCTTCCGCACATTCCTTTGTAGGCAATTCGGGGGGAGATAGTAAGACATACAAAAAGTGATCTTCTATTATTAGTGCAGCACTATCTTTACAAGGCCCTTGTAAATCTAGTGATTCCTCAAATATAATTTTTAACCTCATTAAATTCGTTCATTGAATCTAATAAAATTGTTTCAATATGCACTTTTACTTAAATTTTTCTATTATTCACTGGGTTTTTCTGTAGATTTAATTTTTGAAATCCACTCAGTAAAAGGTTGATAAGACTGAACGGATTAATCTTCATTTTTATTTTAATTAGTATATTATTTTGTGAATTATTTTCGACCATAAAGATTATAATTTGTTTCTTTATCAGCATAATTTAACTTACATAATTTTTTTACGAGTAACAAATATATTGTATAATCCACAAGCACTACCTTAATCCACAAATGTCTTTATTTTTATACTTAAAAATTCGTGTCGCATGCATAATAAATTTAAGGTTAACAGCACACTATTAAGCAACGATATTATTTTGTAAACTCTACTATAGTGTATTTTAATCCATTTTATATTGTAGTATATCCATATATGGTAAAGATATAGGTTGACTTACCAATATTGCTTCGACAACACCTTTCAACATAAAATTGTCAATATGTTGAAATATGTTTTAGATGACAAATAATATAATTGCAGAACAGTGGAAAAACGTTTAAAAATTAACCAGATTTAAGGGGTTATATTTCAATAAATATTGGTTTTTGAAGCTATATCTATTAAACTTTTTCTTATTTCATGCAGTATTATAATTTCACACTATTTGTAGATCAATATTAATCCGTTGGATTAAGAGGGTTGTTTACCCTTTCATAATTAGTTACGATGATATATTTATATATATATATATATATATATATATACCGGGTGTGGCAAAAGTTCCGGAACCACCGAATATTTCAGAAAATATCAACTTTAGAGATAAATATTTCAGACAAAACTTTTAGAGTTAGAAATGTTCTATTTAGCAATTTTAGAAATTTGAGGTTAGGTTGACAACGAAATGGTTTTTTGGGATTCAACATATTTTTTTTAAATAGAAATACTAACTTTTTATAATTGATTCTTATTAATTAACTCAAAGTACAAACTTTTTATCTCCTGATATTTTTTCGTAAAATGGACTGATTTGGAGATATTCCACTTTAACGAATGCAAATTCATAAATTTGTTGGAAAACATGCAAAACTTACAGCTTATGAAGTTGACAGATCTTAGCATGAAATTCATTATGTAAACATTTTAACAGTGATGACGACGTTGCTTGATAACTATAAAATCTTCGAACAAATTTGAACAAGTCGTGACTGTTTAACAACAATTACCCTCAAACAATTATAAGTATTTAACCGCAAAATTAACACACCACTCTGACGTTTGGTTTTATTTCGAAAAATATGTATTTTCCGATTTATTAATATCAATTAAAAGTAATAATTATGTTAATTGTAACTGGAAGTCATGGCCTCTTCTAGGTAGTATAACTAGGTATTTTTCAAGTTAGTAAACCTCATTTTTAAGCAAGAATATGCATTGCTTTTCAATTGTTTTATTGATGGATAAGATAACTGTCATTCGTGCAATATATCTGTTCGCTATAAATGTGTTAAGTGCATGAGGAGCAATTGAGTAGTTTCCTCGATCGCCTGATTTGACCCTCTTGATTACTTTTTCTGGGGGCACCTAAAAAGTACAGTGTACACAACGAAGCCACGAACTCTGCAAGATCTTCGACAGCGAATTGTCGAAGAAGCTGCAAATATTCCCGAAGTCAACATTTAAAACGCTGTAAGTGCATTTTATCACAGACTTGGTTACTGTCAAGGAGAAAATGGTAAGCAAATTGAGCATTTGTTATGAGATACACAAATAAACATAAATATTATTTTTAATTTATACTAATGAATCGAAAAATACATAATATTTTTCGAAATGAAACTAAACTTCAGAGTGGTGTGTTAATTTTGCAGTTAAATACTTATAATTCTTTGAGAGTAACAGTTGTTAAACAGTCATGACTTGTTCAAAGTTTTTGTTCGAAGATTTTATGGTTATCAAGCAACGTCGTCATCACTGTTAAATTGATTATATAATGAATTTCCTGCTGAGGTCTGCCAATTTCATAAGCTGTAAGTTTTGCATGTTTTCCAACAAATTTATGAATTCGCAATCGTTGAAGTGGAATATCTCCAAATCAATGCATTTTACGAAGACATATTAGGAGACAAAAAGAGAAAATAGAAGCAATATATATTCAAGCTTGTTTGGTGTTTTAATAATTGTTCTTTATATATGTTGTTTCATGTTTGTAGTATCATTTAGCGTGATCATTACAATTAACTTGAAAATGCCCATAGTATGGCGAAACATGTCGTGAATTTTTAATAAACAATAAATCTATATGTTATGGACTACTATTAAAATAATAAGTATTGGTGGTTTACTTTCAAACCTTGTATTTCAGAAACGAATAAACCGAGTTAGATCAAACTAAGTTTATTTTGATAATAGTTAAGTTTTATATAAGTATGCTGAATTTCAAAATTTTCCAAAGTTGCATTCGCTGGTA
>JAHWXV010789132.1:0-10221 GCA_024586415.1 Phrixothrix hirtus
CGGGTCATTAAAAATCAATTATGCCGCGGGGGGGTCATTAAAAACCGGTTTCAAGGTCGGGCAAAAAATGGTGGGCCAGAAGCCCCTATCTCTCTCTACTAACTGGCATAATTAATTCCTTTTTGTTGGTCAGTGTAATACAGGAAATTTAGATGTAATAAAGTCATGTGATTTAGAAAATAAAACCGGTAACGGCGATGCATTTATCAGCTACGGAATTAACTTTGCGATCTTATAATGCATCCCTTCGTTATACTTGGATTGCGTACACTAAACACTTCAGTCACTCCCCCAGAGACAATAATCCATGGGATTGAGGTCTAGTGATGTTTCTGGCCAGTTCTGTGAACAGCGTGACAAATTCAATGGCAAAAAAAGGTATTATTAAGATAATTTCTGACGATAAAATTGAAATAGCCCGGAGCACCATAATGTTGGAAGTACATGCTCCGTTAAATCCCCAAAGATGGTGATGTTGCTGGCCAGTTCTGTGCAAACCTGCAACAAATTCAACGGCGAAAAAAGATATCAAGGTAATTTTTGAGGATAAAACTGAAATAGACCGGAGTACCATCATGGAAGTACATGTTTCGTCAAATTCCCAAAGATAGAATGATCCAAAAGGTATGTCAATTGATTTTGAAAAATTCTAGATAACCGGCTGTTGTCAAAAACCTATCTAGATAACTGGAGCGAGTAAGTGAACGTTAAATATACCGCAGCATACATTAACGCTAAATCTATGCTGAAAACTACTTTCGACCATGGCATGACCATCAATGTTCGTTGTTACGGTTAGTTACTCCATTACAGCTAGACTACGCGTCACTCGCAAACAAGATGTATAGGCGTAGTCTACGATTTTCACTTATCCAATGACAAACTTGTAGTCATAAATCGAACTCACTATTTTGAAAAGTTTAACCACGTTGTATGGAAAGGTTACTGCCCATTTGTTCGAAGAGTCTCCACAACACTGTGCCGAATTCCATAACGGGTTGCAGGCCATCTTATACTCATACCTGGACTATGTTCTGCTATATCAACAATATCTTCTTGTAGCTGGCCGATTTGAGCAGCAATACTGCAAATTCGGTATGATTGCACATTCTTCAAATATTGCGGTTTCCTCAAGAAACATCCTATATGTTAGAATAGCAAATTAATAAAAAAAGGTCCCAGAGTTATAGGTAGACGTCTATGGCTAACGTAAACAAATAAAAAAAGGAAAGATAATAAACACATACTACCTTGTTTTCCATTGATTATTAATTTGTAATTGGATTTTTTATAATTCATTTGGCGTAAATCCAAGATTTATTAAATTTAGTCATTTTTCTTTGTGTATCTATGTGTAAAGGATCACTGTTATTAATTAGTGGACTCATTTATTTCGTGCCTTACTTGCAGTCGATAAAACGAAATCCTGTATTCAAGGAGCTTGTATCGCCTGCAAGTAACTGTTAAAAAACACATTTTACTCAGTATGGCGGTTACGTAAATTGCAACAGTAGTTGCAATTATTACTTTGTATTATCTCACTTATAGTGGTTGTTTTTAAATTTTTAATTATTGCTTATTCACCTGTCCATCAACAATTGTGTAGCTGCCGCAATTTCTCTTAAACAAATGCATAAATTAAGCATCAGTGATTGCACATTATCTTATTTGGGTCATTGAAATTAAGTTGGTAATTATCAAATAAACTTACTAGGTACTGTTAATTGAATATATTTTTGCGGTGGGGTTTATGTGCAAAAACTTAGAAAAAAAGAGGCAAGCCTAGACTTTTGTTTTTTGTGTGTAATTAATGCCGACCTGTAAATTTAAATAGAATCTTAGATAAGCGTATACCCCCTAATTATTATAATAGACATTTTTTTCAAAACGTTGCGTATATTTGAATATATTAGTTCAAGCATTTCTTGTTCAGTTCTTGAGTTAATTTAAAGCCTTTGACAAAATTTTAGAACTTTTAATTTCTTGCAAAGGCTTAATCTCAACTAGTTAATATTTATATTTATTTTCTCAGCGTTTGCTTCCATAATTAAAGTTTTGTAACTATTTAGAGCTGCAAAGAATAGCCACAGAAGCTCTTAAACTATTAGCGTTTTAACGTTAGTTCAACAGGTAGCAATACTATCGAATTGTGTCACCACAGCAAAAAACGAGAAGCGCTTATAATGTGTCAGGCTGTATGGTAAAGTTTTGAAGGATGCTGTGATATTTAAAGTGACACTCTTTAAACTACCAATTGACTTCATAAGACTAGTTAAATCATTCCTTACAGATTGTGCCTATAGAGTCAAAGTAGGCACAGAAATATCAACTACTAGAATGGCAAGGGAGGCCCTCCCTCAAAGGTCACCTCTCTCCCCCACGCTATTTAACATCTTTATTCACGACGTCCCAAAATTCGAGAACGTACAAAGACTTAGAACGCTTCAATGTGTCCAGTAATTATCGTACTTCATACGCCAAAGCTAAACTAAGAGAAGTCGGCAAGACTCTCCAAAATTATTGTAAAAGCTGGAAAATAAAGTTAAATAATCAAAAAACACAAATCATGTGATTTAACAAAAGACGAGGCAGATCCAATCTTATAGGAAAACAAAATAAAATCAAGCTGTACTTACCTGGTTATAGCACTAGACAATAACCTACGAGGGGAATTCAATGTATTCTTGGTATCGTGGGGATTTAGTAATCATAAAGGTTTTTAAATTATTTCAATGGCAAATGACACAACCTGAGGGTATAAATACAAATTTTCAATTCATTATCATTATTATTGTTCTAGATATCCTTGGAGAAAGACGACCTGAATGATTGAAGCGACAATGTTGCAAAAAATTCCTTACAAA
Source organism: Phrixothrix hirtus (assembly GCA_024586415.1). Classification (NCBI taxonomy): domain Eukaryota; kingdom Metazoa; phylum Arthropoda; class Insecta; order Coleoptera; family Phengodidae; genus Phrixothrix; species Phrixothrix hirtus. Next base: position 2,865 of record JAHWXV010789132.1, read on the forward strand.
ACAAGAAAAACCCCAAAAAACCATTCACGAGAAGATGGTGGCTGTTTATCAAGATTCTGCTAGTCAAATCAGTTTAAACGAAGTAGAGAAGGCATTAAAGACTACCCCCGTGCCGGGGGTGTGAAATTTGGTGAGAAACTTGTACTTGAAGATGCCCGTATAAAGGTCAAAATTTTAGCAGAAATGACTAAGCTATCTGTGGGTACCTTTCACACTATCCTTCATGACTATCTTAACCTGTCAAAGGTCAGTGCAAATGCTCACCGTGCCTCAGAAACAAGTGCGGGTCGAGCGCTGTAGGGAGTTTTTGGAGTTCTGTGGTGTAAATCCGCCGAGTATTTTCGACCAGATTGTTACCGGAGATGAAACGTGGGTTCATCATTATGATCCTGAGAGCAAGAAGGAGTCCAAGCAGTCACATACAAAAGGAGCACAGCCACCAAAGAAGTTCAAAGTCACTCTATCGACCGGAAAACTCATGGCCACATTGTTTTCGGACTCAAAGGGAATTTTACTATTTAGTACGCAGAAAAACGTCATAGTATTACTGCCGCATCTTACGCAAATAGTCTGCGTAATTTTAGGGAAGCAATTAAAGGGAAAGGGCGTGGAAAATTGACTGCAGGTGTGCTGCTTCTCCACGATAACGCACCGTTTCACAAAGGGCGTGTTGCCAAGGCTGCTGTGCGAGACTGTGGTTTTGAAGAAATCAACCATCCACCCTACAGCCCTGACCTGGCCCCCAGTGATTACTTTCTGTTCCACAACCTCAAGAAAGGTCTTCGTGGAAAGCGTTTTCCCGATGATGAAGAGCTGAAGGCGCCAATTAACGCACATTTTTCGGACAAAGAGGAAAATTGTTTTTTACAGGGTATTGAAAAGTTAGTTTCCCGATCAAACAAGTGTATTGAGGTCATGGGGAACTACATTGAGAAATAAAATTTATTTAGAATATACTGCTTTTTCCTTCATGCCTATATCGAGAATACATTGAACGCCCCTCGTAACTCTTCAGTTACACACAAAATTTAGAGCAGGCTTGGTAAGATAATCTCTTTCCAGATTATATAACGTTTTAGGCCCTAAAAGTAAATTAAAATTAAAAGTTAAACGCAAAATAATGAAATCAGTTTTAGTACCTGCACTAACATACGAGAACGTATTATGGACCCTGGGGTCACCTAGGGCTAAACAATCAATTGTAATAGAGCAAAGTAAACTGCTCCGACCTATCAGCAAATCTCTATACTATATTAAAAACAAAGATCTAAGAAAAGACCTAACAGCCACTGACCTCATCAATCAGGCAGAGACGCGCAGAGAAATCATGCCCGAACGCCTCTGCAAACACCCATAAGCTTCAATTCAAGAATTGGTTCAAAATTTTTGAACCCGTAATTATAAAAACACTAATGAAAAATTTACTTCATGTCTTTCTCACTTCAAGAAGGGCATGCGACCAAGCTCCCTTATATAGCTTCACTATGGCTAAATAAGAAAAAATCAGTACGTAAAAAAACATTTTAACGATGACTATAGCTTAACTAGAGAATACATATAAAAGTAGACTAGAAAAAGGGAAAAATGTTTCTACACGGAAGATATAAAAAAATTAGCTTTTGTTGAAGCGTGGCGTTGCGCTCTCGGGGAAAGGCTCAAAACAAACAACATTTATGTTTTACGATCAAAGATGCGAGCTAAAGTGCCTTGTATAGAGTCAATTGCTTGTCGTATAATTTCTAATTGCGCGTCTTACTCATTTTCCTGTCTATAAGGATTATTTTGAAGCAATTCCATATCATCATTGACTTCAGGTCACAGGTTCCTCATTCAGGAATAAGGTTATATAACCGGCATTATTACCATAATTTAAAAATATTGACAAATTACCCTGGCAGAACTTATCCATAGACTATCTTATCTTACCTAAGTAGGGAACCATGGGTAAAAAAAGGACATTGAAAATAAAAGCAAAAGCGCGCTTAGTAGGTAGATCATAAAAGAATATTTTATAGTTAATTTTAATTTTTTTAATTAATCGTTGCTTATTCAATGATATGAAGTTGTACACTTGATAGTACATTCCTAAACAAAATCTGAATTCGTCACTAAAGACAGCACGACACCATTCAAGATTCCAACGAGATCGTTCATTGCACCATTGTAACCATTGCTGATAATGTTCTGCAGTCAAAGGAAGCACAAGTTGTGGACGATATGATGTTAACGCAAAACTTCAGATTCGGAGATGAACTGTTCTAGAGGTTACAAGGCGACCTTTTTCACCAAACCATTGGTCACCAACTGCCAAATAGAGGGAAATCGTTCTCTAAATCCCAGTTGTCTAAAGCGACGATCTTGACACTCATTCGTTCTTCTTTCTTGAAGCCCCGGTTCATCTTTTACGATGTTCCTGGCCATCTTCAAACCATGCACGACACATTCGCATTACAGTAGACCGACTTGGATTTACACAGTTAGCAATTTCCCCAAATGAAAAACCAGCTTCGCGCAAACTAATAATTCAACCTGTGCCAAATTCTGTTAATTGGCAGCAATATCCTCGTTGCCGTACCCTAGGCATGACCAAACAGACAAAACACGTTAACAAAAGAATAAAGACCAAAATAGTCTTAATTAACAATAAAGAAAAACAACAAACGTACGAAAACACAGGCCGAAAGCGTTAGCAAAAAATTATAACAACTGTCAAATAGACGTTATCATATTACCACTTGATCTCAAAAGTGAACAATTATTACTTAATGTCAGCCCAATATATCTACCAACTTTGATTAATGAATTACTACTCCTTGATGGTGTTGCAATTTCTATGTCACTGAGTATATAAAACTCCTTCGGAACAAAGAAGATATGTAACGAAACATAGTGAGCATACAGTTACGCCACGTGTTCACAGTACGTATCTGTAATCCAGTTATAAATTTAGAATTAGGTTGATGAAAAATACCTGACTAGTCGTTGATTATATGTATATAATTTAACCATAGCTTCGGAAGAGTTGTTGTGTATGTAAAACAATATTAGTTTGTAAAAACACACTGTAGATAGTAAAATAACACATTTTTAATTTTACTATCGAATGACGTTGAGAATCCCAGGTATCGCTTATTTTAGTTTTAAGAAGGTAATAAATTAAATAATAATCCCTCAAATACGTCCGAGTATGACTTTCACAAAATTAAACTTGAGAACGATGAGATAAATGCTCACTCATCAAAATTGACTTGTTGCGTGTATGAGCTGTTTACGTTAGGTTTAGTGTATTAGAGTAGACGGTATGGAACGGTTGCTTACAATTTTGGTATTTTTCTATATTATTTACAATTATTTAATTTCGAATTTATGAAGAGTTAAATCGCGGCTCAAATTCTTGCAACATTTGGGATTCATTGGGAACATCCGGTACATATATAAGTGAATAAATAATAAAACCTTATTTGTGAATCACCAGTACCATTTTTATGTCAAAATTACAAACGTAAATCTTTAAATTTTGCAAAACCATTATTAACAACATTTATCAATATTCAGAAATCCCAGTTCACGTTTTGTAAAACATAGGGGCGCTTTCTTAAAAATAGTACATCAGCTTTCCCATGAGAACGTGTACGATGTTAAAAATAAATGTTAACCACCGATCCCCCTTTCCCGTAAGTTCAACGAGAAACTTCTTTTAACATCAGTTCAGAGCTAACTACCGTGAGGCTAGCGCGTTTTTCCGTTCTTCAAGGGTGCGAGTGCACTTTAATTTGGATCAACGCCCTAGTTCGTGAAAATTTGTAAATGAAGAGTTATCCCGCTTAATATTTTCATCGAGATACTGAATTCGTGTGAATTCATTATCTAGCGCCTATCGGCGAATTTTAGGGGATCCGTTAATTTTTCACCCATGTCCGTTCAATGGTTAAGGGCGTTGCAGTGAAGTACGCTACAGGTACGATATAATTGGAACCGATGAAACGGTTGATAAGGTGGAGAGGATAATGTTGGAAAATTGGAGGTTGGCTACGCGTGAGCTGTCCGAGTTGGTTCTTGAAGTTTTCAAAACCAACAAGGGTGGATTACTTGCCTCGTGGAATAACAGTCAACTCTGAACGATACCGTGAGACCTTGAAAATACTCCGCCGGGCTATTCAAAACAAAAAAAGAGGCGTTCTGACCAAGGGTGTGTGCCTGATTCACGGCAATGCTCACCCTCACATCGCCAAGCTCACGTCCGATCTCATCATGAAATTCGGATGGGCCGGTATCGACTACATTATCACTGGTCTTCCACTTGAAAACACATTTAGTTGGCACGCACTTTAACAACGACGAGGAGTTGGAGGAAGTGATAGGGCGGCAGAATAGTATGACGAAGGTATTCAAAAACTGCCGCACGTTTACATAGGCGCATGGGTCGTTAAGCTAATTTGTCGAAAAATAGCTTCAGGTTCACCCTTCTAATGCTACATTTGTTTTTGAAAATAAGCACTGTTTACTATGCGGAAAAATTGGACAACTTTTTTGCGGACAACCTTCGTAGTTTGCGTTGTGAATTTTCATAACAACCACATATTCGCTTAAGAAAATACACATCAGATAATAGGAACAAAATTTTAGCCTGTATTTTCTGTTTATGTGTAGATCGGGATACGGATACCGATTTTTCCCCACTAGTCTGAACGGTGATCCATATTACCTTGTAATAAACGACCTTCTTTAATTTTTGGAAGACTTTCCTTTAGAAACGCGTTGTGGGATGTGGTTCATGCACGATGGAGTTCCTCCATATTTTACTTTGAATATTCATCATTTTCTTAGTGAAATATAACATAATTCTCTAGATCGGTGGAGATGGACCGCAATTATGGCCTGCTAGATCGCTTAGTTTAAATTCATTGGATTTTTTTATGTAAGACTATTTAAAATATCTAGTTTACACCACTGCTACCGAAAACGCAGAAGATTTACAAAACAATTATTCAAGGCTGTAATATGATGATACGTAATACGCCGGGATTTTCGAAAGAGTACGTCAGTTACAGGGCAAATAAGTACAGGCCTGCGCAAGAACTATAGGTACCCATTTCGAACATTATTTAATGATAAAATTAAATACTAACCCCTTGTACATTTTGTTATGGTTATTTTTCAAAGTTTAATTAATTTGCTTGGGTAGATAAAAAACCTTAAAAACTATAAATGTTCCTAGTAGTTGTTCTACTAAAAAAATGTCATTAATTTTAACAACTTAACGAATTCTGTAGCAATGCTTGATTGTTGATTAAAATTTATTCTTAATTTTTTTGATAAAATTTACGAAACTCTGTGTCAATACAAGGGAATCTGCATTCCAAATTATCTCGAGAATGGTGCACTTCAGGAAAAAAAAATATAGGAATACTTTTTGTCCTAAATTAAATACGAAAGTATTTCGAGAAAAATATAGTGGCATAAACTCTAACAGGTTGATTTAGCGTAACGCAGCTTAATGAAATCTAACTACATGTTATATAAACTCACCTAACGTAAACTCAGGCGTTCTCGACTAACGTTTGTCAAGGTATAGTTATGCGTATAATAAAAGGTTAGGTGGAGTTTAGGCCTCACAAAACGCATCCTGATCTTTTCTAGCTTTACGTAACCCAACCCGGGCGGAATCTAACATCATATTACCTAAACTGACTAAACATAACTCCAGATGTTCTGGCCTAACATATGACTATGAAGATATAATTGTTCATATACAAAAACATTCACGTAAATATGAAATTATTTTAAAATATTAAACGTTTCTATATCATACTGCTTTTAAATATGTGCGAACGTCAGATATCATGTGTCAAGTTGCAGATGTCAGGTTTCAGAGGTCAGGGTTTATATGTCAGCTGTCAGGTGCTAGGTGGTAGATGTTAGGCGGTATTCTGCTAGGTCTGTTAAATAGTTCATCAGTGGTTGGCATACCGAAAAACAAAGGAATTTTTGATCGCAGTTTGTGGCCTAATTGGTCCACTGAGTTTTTCTGCGTATTAAAGGTTCAAATTACGTATGCGATTACATATAAAATAGTCGGTATGAAGGCTGAACCTATACTGAAAGAGGTTCAGTTAATTCACTTATGGAAAATTCCCGTTTAATGCTTTTGTTACAAATTTCATAACACAAATATATTTAAAGTACACCATATTAATCTTAAACGAGAAAACCCTTATAAATACATTCAAAAAAATGTTTAAGATATTGTATGTATTAACATTTGCATTAATCAGGTCTTCAGCCAGTTTTGGAATTGTTTATTTATTTGTGTTTATGTATATATGTGCTATAATGGTAATGCTATATGTCATATATAATTTTATATATTTATAGCTCTAAATTTAAGTATTTCGTTTAAATAAAGGACTAATTCACAAGGTATTAAGTGCAATTTATTTTTTAAACACTTTTTATGAGCCAAATATTCACATAAGACTGATCTTGTGTGTAGATTTTGAGTCAGATATTCGTATAAGACACGTCTGAGAACTAACTACTCTGAAGTATGCGCAACTTTATATATTTTATTTGAAAAAAACTGTACAATTGAATTTGATCCATCCTGTATATTTATTTTGACGCACTCTACATGGAAAGTTTTATAAACTAAATGAGTCATGAACAGTGTACTTCCAGAAGTCGGTGTGTACTTCCTGTTTCTACATTTTCATTTTATCGAATAATAATAAAAATCAGCAACTGTATTTTTTGAATTTTGCTTTTTTTGGAAGAATAAAATGTATCGCAGTGCTGTAGCCTATTAGCTCGTTCTTATAGCAGGATACTAGTTACGTTAGCCAGCTCTGAGACTATACAGGAGTGTGTGTTAGATCTGCACTTGAAGAGTATTCAACGGTTTATAGTTTAAGGGCACCAAACTGTGGATTCCGTCAGATAGAAAAGAGTTATATAGTGAAATAGTGATCATTGGATACTATTTGTTTCTGAGGATAATAAATATGCACATTGGAAAGAAAAAAAAACAAGTTTTAATCAAAATTTAATTAATAATAAAATTATTTAAAGAACCAAATTAATAACAACATTTTATATGAAATGAGATAGAAAATGCAAATTAATACTTAGTCAGAGTTTCGATTATTAATTTCCTTGTAACTTTACGATCTCTTCTCGATATGGACTTCACGGTGGAATTTGGTTCACACTACGTTGTTCGAACAAGGAAGGGCAGGCGCAGACTGCTGCAAAATACATATACAAAGTAATATGTCCAATATGAAACTGAAAATTAAGTTAAGTAAAATATACAAGGAACTCTATTATCAATAAGGTTCTGACTTATTTTTGAAGTTAC
>JAHWXV010789426.1:0-11960 GCA_024586415.1 Phrixothrix hirtus
TGAAAAAGTACGATAAAGACGAAGGAGGCTGCCTTTATCCAAACGAGAAGCAGCCGAGACAATAATCAAGGACATGTCCCTTGAAAGGAGAATAGAGCCGTCGAGTAGTCCGTCGCGTTGCCATCGCCAGTTCAACTAGTTAAGGAGTAAAATTGTAGCACTATATTTTGTGTTGACCACCGTCTCTCATATAATGTAACCAAAAGTACTGATACTGTTTACCGAGTATTGACGACACTTCCAATACGCTTTTTGGCTTGAGACGGATTTCATCTGAGACATGAAAAGTGGATATTGGGAAACAGGCATGGAGCCTGAATACCAGGAAAAGACAGCATTCTCCATTAGGTCCGATCTCTATCAGTTCAAAACATCCTTTTGTTAGTACAATGCACCCGAGATATGTGTAAAGGTAAATGGAATTGATCTGAGTATACACTTGGACGATTCCATAGTTATTGGAAAATTCTTGGATGAAAAACTTGAAAAATTTTGTAGAGGTGTTTCAATGACAAGAAAATGAATATGTACATGCAGCTTAGTCTAAAAAAGGACAACTTGTTTCAAAACAAAATAAAACACTTGGGAATGTGGTTTCTAAAAGAGGTGTAGTAGCTATTCTAGACCAAATCAGGTATGTATGAGTATGGCTACAAACAAAAGATAAACATCAATTACGAAGCCTCTTGGGGTTATGCACTTACAATCGTTGACTTGTACGTGAATTTGCAGACGCCCCAAAAACACTTACGAAACTTATTGTCGAATACCAACCGTATTTATGGGACAATAGTAGCTAAGAATCATTTGAAACACTTAAACGAACATCGGTAGCTACATGCTAACTCAGTTTCCCTAGAATAGGTACACTACTACCGCAAATCCGAGACGGTCAAGGGCGGGCAACTGGATATTTTAGCAAAGTGTTGTCCAAACCTGAAACGAATTGTTGTGTTACGCGTAAAGAATTGCTACCAATGATAAAATCTGTTGAGCACTTATACTAATTCCTTTATGGACGAAATTTCTTATTGAGAACTGATCACGCGGCATTGAAAGGGTTACTACAGTTTAAATGCAGAAGTACAAATACCGAGATGGATTGAAAGACTACAAGAGTATGACTTTGCATTTGAGGATAGTGCCGGAAGAAATCCTCGAAACGCTGACACTTTTTCAAGACGACCTTGCCCAAAAGTTTACAAACATTGCACTCTGTTGGAAGCAAAAGTTGAAGGACTCCTCATAAAGCGTACTGTTGTGATCAACTATGAGTGGAAACCGGATAATGGCAACCAAAATTAAGAAAGCGATGCCGACCTGAACTTGTTATTAAAATGGAATAATGACGATCAAAGACGAGGTTCCGAGGAAATGCCCTCATTTAATCCCGCTGGAATTACTTGTAAGTCCAAGACGCCCTTTGGATAGATCCATGGAAAATGACGATGGAAGTGAAGGGCGAATGCAGTTGGTGGTTCTGGAAAATACTGACAGGTGCATGATGGTCTACAAGCTCTGGAAATGGTCTGTGATCGATTTAATTGCATAAACTTCAGGGACGATACTAAGGAGTAGTGCCGAAAATGTGTACTATGGACTTCCTTGGTACAGTGGTAGGTTATATATTGTGGGTAGTCTGTTTTAAAAGGCAGAAATTTGTCACAGCTGATTCATTTCCATAGTAACAGGAAACGAGAACCAAATGCATCCTAGTTGCAATTGACTATTTTATTAAATGCACCGAAGTATACGCTCTATCAAATTTCGAGGCAATTAAAGTGGTGGAGACTTTGGTGACAGATCTGCTTAGCAGTTTCGCAATTCTATTGGAATTATATTCAGACTAAAGAAGAAATTTTGAGTCATCCGTATTCCAAAGTCTTTGCCAGCTGTTAAAAATGTGGAAGACCAGAAAAATTACTCTTTATCAACAGTGAGATGGAATGGTGGAACCCATGAATGGAAAAATGGGAAAACTATTTACCAAAAGCTACCTTAATCATCAAAGTGATTGGGACTAGCACTTACATCTGTTCTTGATGGTATATCGGTCAGCTGTATCCGAAATAATAGGAAAGACTCAGCTATAGCATTGTTTGGGCGTCAAATTAGGCTACTATGTGATTTGAAGTTTGGTAATAAGTCAGGAGAGAAGGAGGTTGCGGAAAATAGATATGCCGAAAGCCCTAGAAGAAAACTAAACTTAATTCATGATAGAAGTCGCACTAAGATCCAGATAGCCAGTGATCTAATGAAATTTTACTACAATGTGAGTTTCAAAACTGAAAGATTTCAACCCAATGATCTGGTTAGTTTGTATTGTCCTCAACAACAATGAGGTCTGTCACCCAAATTGTAAAGAATCAACGATGTTATCGAATAAAGGAATTGAATAGAGCAAAATCTAAAGTGGTCCACATGAATCGGCCAGCCTTATGCGTGACGAGGAGTGCAGAACCAGACCAACAAGAACATAAACAAAGTAAGTAAACAGTCATTTACTAAATCTGTTAACCTAACCAGGACACTGCAAAATTCGGTCTGGTGTTACTACTGAAGAATACACATTTTTTTTAGTCTACCAGAGGGGTATCGCTTAGCTGATTGTATCGCTAAAGACGTACGAGTATTCTATGGCATCGCATTCAAATCTAAAAAGGGGTACGGTGATGTAGAAGAAATACAGCAACAAGGGGCAGAAATTGCGAATTCATGTTACCTTCTGTGTCGCTATCGCTAAGGTTTGCGAAGCATTTACTACCTCGTGGCGAAAGCTTTGTACCATCAGAATCCACGATATGAATATATGTTTAAAGCAATATAGGGCATAAGCAAGTAAATTTATGTCGGTCCTGGTAGAAAATTATTCGTCCCGCGACGTGATTGCAGTATAAAACAGCTTAACTGGCGCGTAGCACGCAATGTGTTATAGTTAGAGGTTTGAGACAGTGGAATAAAGATCTTGGTATGTAGTTTGAATCCAACAGGAACTTCGCCAACGACAAAATCTGTGGACTTCTGCTTTTTCAATAAAAGGGGTTGTAAGTCTGGATCGCAACGCAGATTCCTGCATTTGCAACATCGCAAGACCAAAGTACGAAGCTGATGTTATGAGAAATAACAGTCTCAAGGAAGGGGAAATATAACAAAATGGGAAACAATAACAATAAAACATTCCAAGTTCCATTTACCTGAAATAAATGATGTAATCATGAATAACTCATTACTGTAACTGATATCTAAATAAATCCAAGGTTACAGAAGTGTGTCATGGCATTGAAATTTATTAATCAGCATCATGACTACTTCTATTCCCTACCAGCATAGAATGTTCTAGACTTCTTCTCTCTATATAAATAGCGGATTAAATTCCTTTAGTATTGATTTTACTTAGAATCTTGTCTTGTTAAGCAGCTATTTAAATAAGTAACAATATAAACGTTTATTATTAGTGTACTGTATAAAGATACTTAAGTGAAAACATTTAAATAAATAGTTGTTATTTATTGAACATAAATAAATACTTTTAAACAATTAACTAGTTTTGTTCAAATATCTACAATATGACGCGAAATGGGTTCTGAACTTCATTCAAATTTCAGAAATTTTAATTTTGATCGTTAGATAGCTTAAGAATGGCATTTATTACTAAAAAAAAACTACAAATCTAGGTTTTCCCTATACATTTTATTTTTCATTGCATGCTGTGTATAATTAGAAATCTTTGTAAGTGAAAACTGCATGTCCGTTAATATAAAGAATTTTTTTTCTGCCGCTAGTAAGTTGTCAGCTATAATGCATGTTAAAAGTGGCAGAACACCTCCTTTAAGTGTAAAATCGATAATGGTCTATTAGTAAAATTGATTTGTTTCAAACATAGTGAGATAAATCAATGTATTTAGTTAAAATACAAATTTCGTGCAAATAGGTTAATTTTGTTTAAAAGTGTACAACATACCGAATAATTTAATTAAATGGAAGGTTTACCCATACTAATTGTGATTGTAAGTTCAATTTCTACTTACATTTCCAATGCGCTAAAATATTTACGCGAATTTTATTGCTATACATTTCGATATGCATCGCATTCAGCTTTATACAGCAGAGGTTATTGGTTTTGTTGTTTATTTTATTATAAATTATTCATGGACTCAGATAAAGCTATAATTCTGGGTTGTTTTGTATTTTAATAAATAAAAATTTATATTAATGGGTTTATTTATATTTTCGTTCCTTATGTCTGTGTTTTTTATTATATTTTTATGCGTTTTTGTTATATTGGTAAAAGTTGAATACTTGATAGCATTCTCTTATTAAAGATACCGCATTTTATTTGAAAACTTTGAAAAACGGAAGTTTCTATTTATTTGTAAAACAACAATAGGTGCAATCAATAAAGTGACCTTGAAATGTACATTTCTATTGAAGCGACGCCTTCAATATATTTAAAAATCAATAGGAATTTTTTAAATATACTGTACAGGAAAATTCTTGATCGTATTTCTAGAAATATTTAGTTCTAACACATCGATTTTCTTTCCGATATATTTGTAAAATTGAAAAGAATCTTTGCTTAAAATTGATTTATGATTTCAAAAATACCACCTAATTGCTTAATCGAGTGAATTTCCTGCCCTTATTCTCTTTATAATTTATTTTTGAATGTATATCTCATATTAAATTTAACATTTTTATGTTACACCTAAATTCCATAATCAAAATGAATGGTTTTATTTACCGAGTTTTTTTATTTATTATTTTATTTTATAGCTACAATTAAATTAGCTTGATAGTATTTACCGAATCGGAATATCTATTATATTTATAAAGCTTTTGATTAAATTACGTTTTACTTTAACAAAATAATTGTTATATTGATATTTACAGAATCTGAGTGGTTATACTATCCAAAGGACTTCTGAAAAGTTGTCAGTTAATTTAGGCAACTTTGATTGATAAAAATCCAACATTTCTTAACCATTACACGACGCTACATTTAGAACCACTTTTAATAATTAGGTACCTACCTACTAATAAGGTGGAATTATAATGGATGCAGGCATCAGGCAACTACGCTAGAGGAAGTGAAATATAGTAATTTGCTACTAAACATGATTAAATCGCAGCATTTCACGCTACTTGTCCTAGGGTTCTCTTTAATAAGATACATATTTTATTAGTTTGTCTCAAAAAATAGACGTATACGTTTCAATCACTCTCTTAAGTGACTAGTAATACTAGAGGGTAAAACTTTTGAATTAGGTGCATTATATACAATTTCTTTTTTACCAGTGACGTATATTGTAAATATTATTTTTATTACATTACCTATTTGTGTAATATTATTTTTAAAATAAGTTAATGTTAATCTATATATACTATGTTAAATAACGCAAAGCTCTGTTGACGAAGTGTAATAACTGCAATCCATTTTAATCGTTTCCCGCCTTCCAGTTATAGTAATTTACACTTAATTGTCATTCAATGTACACTATTATTTATGGCTAATTAATTAACGTCAGTGACAGAACTTATTACAATAATGATTAAATTCGGACAGTATAATTTAAAAGCTTTTAAATGTATAGTTCGTATATCTAACGTAAATTAAGCTGCCAGCTTCGTTAAAGATTGATTCAAACTTTAATTACTAACGATTATGTGCGTGTTTTGCTTCTAAACTTTTTTTCGAAGGTATATGAAGTACTATCAACTAAAAATATTAAAATCAGGCATATTTTATATTGAAACTTTATTGGTGCCAGATGATAATTTTTATTGGATTGTCATGTTACAACAATTTTCATGATAAAATTTTAGATTAAAAACACCTATTTGTAAATATCCGCTATACATATATATGTATAGAATGAATTATACAATATTAGTTTCGAAGTTAAAATAAGTTGGTTTAATCGTGCAGTGTAATTGCGGCTCTATGTCTGAAATTATTTTATTATTTAAAAATTTACAAACATTTGTAAAGATATACTTCATATTCTTAGATATTTTAGACAGTTTCAAAAGCCCAGTTTTAATCAAAATGTAGGTAATTAAGTTGTTTTAAAAATGAGTGTTGTTATAAACTGAACTTTTTTAATACAGATTTAAATGGAATTTAACCTTAAAGCTTCTGATAAAATACAGCATATTACTTTCCTAATTATAGAACAGAATTTTGTAAGAACATTATGGCTATGTTATATACGAAAATTCCTTACAAATTATTTATAAAGTAATGCATTAGAACGAAATAGCCAGTTAGTTAGTGGTAATCGACGGCCTTGTGTATTGTGTTCTAGCACCGTTACCTTTTAATCGATTTAGATTGCATCGATTATAGTCTGAAAATTGTACTGAAGCCTTGAGCTCGATTACGCCAGCCATAATTCACAGTTACTATATCGTTATTTCAGTTCGGTTTGCTATTACGTTAAACCTAGAAGTAACAAACAAAGTATAACTGGTACATAATTAAAGGTTTTATAAATTCAGGTATTTTAACTTCATTAGCCTATGTGAAACGTTCATAAAAAATGAATACCTGAAATGTTTTTATTCCTGTTTCTAGATTTCTCTCATGCTATGAGTAGTACTATATTTGGTAGACAATTATAATACTGACAACTCAGCATTGCTATAGAAAACTAATTAGTAGGTAGCGTACTCCTTATTTTACTCTAAAATAAGTAATTTTTCGACTTTCAGCTAGCCGAGTCGATTTTACGTTTTATCCCAAAATTATTGCTTACTATTATCATGTCTGGTTATCCCTCTTCCTCTATTTGTCGTGACTAACTTATGATAAATTATAGCTGACAAATACTAGTATGTACATTAAATTATAAATACTAACCCCTGGCAATATAAGTGCCCATTATACTAAAATATTGAAGTTATGTGACTCGATTAATTTTGATTCTATTTATTTTCTATTTACATACATCATTATCAAGGATTATAGTGATTGTTTCTGCCAAGATCTAACTAAATCAAATGCAAGATAATTCAAAACTGGACGCCAAGCATGGATACTGTAGTTGTTACTGTTAAGTCAGGTTTGGTTAGCGAACCGACCTTCATGACTATTAAACTCATTGTGTGAACTGCATAACTATCCCGGAAGTCCTACGATTTTCAAAAACTTCAGTATCTAATGTGGGGAGCGTTTAAAATTTCACTGGGTTCAGAGAATTGAGACCTAAAGGTATTGTATCAGACATTGTTCAGATCTGGACAATTATTTAATAGATGAAAGGTCATTTCGTCGTCCTCACTACATTTTTTACAATGAGGACTCTGGCGAATTTCGAACCTACCTTGGTATTTGTTGAAGTTATGTCCTGGTAAGAGGCCAAGCGTGTTCGGATTTCTTGCCTCCTTAATGAAAGTAGGAACTGAGTTTGTTTGGAAGCTAGACCTAAATTAAAGCTGTATCTTGTCTATAAGGTTGTTTATCTCACCATTGTTTGGACCTGAGTAGCAGATAGGCCTCAATGGTGAATTTTTTACGGGGGCCGTAGTTTGCATAGCAGTATCTGCCCTTTTTCATTACTTGTGTATCCCTGATGATCAGGGATCCAGCAGATAATCACTTTCTGATTATTGCTAGATTTTAGAGCCTGCCAGCATTCCCACATCAACCAGGATGATACGTTGAGAGCCGATGGAGCCTTAATGGCACCTTGGCTGTAAGTGATGATAGTGAGTTGTAGGTTGTGATAGTTCCTACTGATGAATTCTTTTGCGCAGGTCAAAATGTTATACATTTCGGCTTGAAACATAGAAGCGTATGGTTCTAATGGAATGGTGGATTTCTGGATTGCATGGCGATCAAACAGATACTGTGATCATTAGCCTAATCCGCCATATTAGGTATTTCTGCAGAAAATATAGTTTTCAAGGTCCCAACTGGGGTAACACGATCACCCGCACTCCGGCATATGATCGGTAAGTTGTTAGTGATTAAAGTGTGCCCACAGCCACAGCCGTCAGCACGTCAGAGTTTGGATTAAAGGAGTCTAGATGCAGATTTCATAACCTCTATTCGTACCTGAATGTACAAAGGATACAAATCAATCAGCGCCTCAAGAACTGCAATTGGTATGATTCTTAAGGCATTTTGGATCTCTAGGCATTCTATTAATTGTACTTTGTTGATTTTAGTATAGCTGCACTGTCTCCCTACAGTCGACCACCAAGCTAGTGATGCATAAGTTAAGGGTGGCCTGACGACCGGCGCGTACAATTGATGTACCACTTTGGGAGTCAAGTGCCATGAGACTTCATAGCTGCGGAGGCACTTTGTTCATTCAGATATGTGGTATTTCTATGTTAACCTTTGGTCAAAAGTTACGCTCAAATATTTTACATTAGAATCCCAACATATGGAGTTCTGTTTAATGAAGGGATATCCTCGAATACGATTCTTTTTTCGCGAAGGACATCACTAAGATTAATCATCAGCTGGTGAAGGTTGGCGCAGTTCATGGCAATTTGGGTGATCCCCCTACGGTGGATTCAAAGACCCTAGTGATGTGCAGAATAATATCATCTGCGTAGCCGTGGGCAAAAATTGCTTCAAAACTAACTGCCTTTAATAGATCTTCAACCACTAATTTCCATATAAGTGGTGATATAACGCCACCTTGTGGGCAACCTTTTGTGATTGAGGCTGTCGATTTAGAGAGATTTAAAGTAGCTGTAAGGGTCATGCCCTCTAACAAGTTTGTTAGGCACAATAAGGTACCTGAATATACACTATGATAGGAGGCAGCTGAGTATATAGTGTTGAAGGCTCCTTCGATGTCCAGGTTTGGATAAGAAGACCACCCTGAATTGTCGCCTGGCTTTTAGAATATATCCCAGTGCCAAACTGACCCTATACAGTTTTAAGGAAGAATTTTAATGCACTCTCGGAGTAGAGCAGGATAGATACCAATACTGCTTCGCGATTTATTCGATTTGAAGCTATTTATAGCCCATCATACTTTAGGTAAAGTTAATATCGAGGTGATGAACTTCGATCTAGAACTGCAAACTCTATGAACATTATCGTAATTCACTGATACATTATCTAATTTCACTCTCAAGAAGTGTATGTCAATCAGTAATTTTAGTGTTTCCTCATCTGAAGCAATATCATTTACCCGATGCGAGTTTTAAAGAACTCAATTTACATTTGGATTCACGTTTGGTGGTCTTGTACGACATTTCTATCTAGGACAGATACTCAATGCTCTTCCAGAAAGATTTCCAAGGGTTCCTCTTCTTGCGGAGAATTGCCGATTTATAACTCATCTGACAGGTAACGAAAGCCTCCCCGTCAATGGCTGAGCTAGTCTTCCCAACCTTTTCATAAAAAAGTCTGGTTTCTTTCCGGAGAGCATCCAAGATGTGACGCAGCAACGGAAAAGTTGGAGAGGTCTGCAGATGACACTTCCTCTCGGTTAGTGCAGTCTTTAAGAGATCTGCTATTAAGTCAAAGTCTATTGGGTCACTAATCTTTCCAGGCAGTATACCCATACGGTTACTGAGGGAATCTCTGTAGGAATTCTAGTCAGCTCGTTTGAGGTTCTTGCCTTTGTGAGGTTGTGAGATTTGCCTGAGTTCAATTTGAAACTCGATATACCTGTTATGCGAAAGTTCAGACTCTTGGAAAACCCCCTACTTAATGATTATTTCTAAGATGCGATAGGAGCTAACTGTGCTATAAAGCACCTCTTTCCTTCTCGCTGTGACAAACGTAAGTTCATTGCCTTGATTGGCAATGGGTAGATTGGTGTTCTAAGGTATTCTGTCAAACGAGTCCCTCTTTCATTGATGTTAGTGCTGCCTCACTCAGTATGGTGAGTGTTAACATCGCACCCGATAAGTAGCTTCTTTTGCTTTCCCTCTCAAAAGAGCATTAGATCCCTTTACACTTTGAATGGAGGAGGGTCTATTGAATCAAATTGAAGGTAGGCAGAGCATCCTCTTGCATCATGAAATATAAAGTTATGCAACAAGATCCATTCTATAAAATTTTGTCAGAGGGTTGATGCTTATGTGCTTAGCAACATCGCTGCAAGACCTAGGGCCATTGGCAGAGTTAAACACATCGAGCCTTAGTAACAATATGTGACATACTTTAGTTTGGTTGCTATAATTAATGCGGTTAAGGGAAGAAATATTTTAACGTATTAATACAGAAGTTGAAAATATGATATGAAGTTAAATGTGCCAATATATAATGAAAACCTAGAGAAAACAAGAAAAAGATAGTAATAATTCAAAAAAGAAGAATAGAGCCGGACCTCACTGCTCAAGTTAAAGAATATGCGAACGCGGAAGGGATACACAATTGTTGTTGAAGAAGAAGCAAGAAATTCATGATTTAGAAAATCCAAATGCAAGACACTACTTTGCAATAATATTGTAACAAAGTTACAGAAAATTAGTATTTTGTAGAAAATTTGTTAACGTTCCAGAGGTTTCCATGGCGTTCATACAAATTATGTAATCACAAATGAGTCATTACTGCAAATGATGACTAAATGAATTCCAGGTCACAGCAATGAGTCGTGGCATTAAGAATTTATGACACCAGCATTCTGCGAAGTTTTATTCTTGAACATTATGGAATATTCCAGATTACCATTCTTCTATATAAATAGCAGTTTAAACTGCTTTAGTTTAGTTTTCCTAAGACCTTTGTCTTCTTAGTAGCTGTTATATATATATATATAAACGTAAGCATAAACAATCATTGCTAGGTTATTATAAAGTAAATATTTAGTTGAATTCGTATGAATAGATTGTTAGAAATCAGTGAAGATAGCTAAAGGCTTTTAAAGAAATTAACTAGTTTCGTTACAATATTGATAAAACTAAACATTGAGACGTATTTCAACACACCCTTTTGAATTTCCACTGGTAGGCGATAAAATTATTCAAGTTACGCATACACAAACTTTATGGTTATGCTTAATATTTACCGAAAACCAGTGTCAGAATAGTATAAATTTATGTTATCGTTTTTTGTGTTTTCACGAGATATAATGGTAGCAGGTATGGTGATGCGATAACTCAAACAGTTACTTTGATGATAAATAGCTTACAGTAAGCATTACGTGATTTTGAAGTTTAGTAGATTCTCGCAGTTCTCATTTATTCTCGAAACTTAAAGAAATACTTTGGTATAACAAGGTTTTCAAATGATCAAGGATTGATAAAGGTAATAAAAACAATAGTTTAATGAGCAGGAATAAGAAACCTGTTTAGATAGAATCTAAATCATCAGTTGAAAGCGAGCAAGTTGTGTAGATCGACTTACATTTTTACTTGATTAATTCCAGATTTCCAAAGTTTAAACTAGCTTTGTAAATTTGCTTAGTGTAATTACAGCTTTATATATTCAATTTAGTGTATTTTAGGTTTAAAGGTAGTATTTTATATTTCGGTAATTCTATCATTTTGCATAAAAATTTAAATAACGTTTCCTAAATAAAGCATCATTCATAAACAATTTTTGTTCTAGAATTATCAAATTTTAGATAGGAAAATTTAGATTCTAATTATCTTCCGTATCAGCCGTCCTTTATGCAATGGAAGGGTTTAAATAACGCTAAGGGTGTGTTTGAGTACCGTTATATATTATATTTAATTTTCGACGATTCACAGTAAAGATTGCTCAGAACTGTAACGTGGTATTGACTTTTAGAAGCCTATTCCGGAATTTTTAATTATTTGTGACGTGTGAATCAACTTCTGAAACGAAACGACAAAACCGCGAACACGTTAAATGCTTAATTCGGTTAAAACAGTGACCGCGATAAACAATTTTGGAGCGATTAAATGAAAAGGGCAATTTGTTCAACAATATAACTATTTATCTGTATTATAATAACAAATTCATAAACGTTGATAATGTAAACTATTACCGAAATGTAAAAATCAAATTAATTTCATAAAATAGC
>JAHWXV010789472.1:0-10191 GCA_024586415.1 Phrixothrix hirtus
TGTTTTTGTATTGGAATAGCGACCTATGAAAGTGTAAATTGGGTTGCCTACTTGGAACATTCAGGGTCGTCATTACTCACTAATAGCCCTGTATGTTACTGATTTTATTAATCACTATAACAATTATACAAAAATTAGTTATTTTGTTAGTACTACAAAAAGTAATTTACCATTTCGTATCAAATTCTAAATTAAAGTATTGAAGCTTTAGTGTCTTATTTAACATAACGCTATTTTATTGTACATAATCTTCAAGCCTTTTACTTATATAATGCCTAAAAAGGACTGGTGTACGTTATTTGACTGGTAAAAAAATTATGTTTGTGATACTTCTACTAATTGATAAAATTATTTTACTATTTTATTTGCCTATTCAGTCACATTCATATATTGTTATAAATATTAATTTTTACCGTTACATCGCCTCATTTTTATATTTTACATTTATATACGTTGCATATAATATGTGCATGTCAATAGCCATAGCTCTGCAACAAAGTGTATAGAGCATGTTCTATTAACGCGTTCTGAATATACAGTCAAACTAACTAAAAATGTCTTCAACGTTAGAAAAATCATGGAAAGGATTTATTCAACGACGTTGAGTAATCTTTTTACGCCTTTTATAAATAAATATACCTACATCTTTACTTTGAATATCGAAAATTATGCGTTTTAGAAAATGTTTTTATTTAATTGTTTTACTGTTTTTATAACGTACGATTGAGGCGACGAACTTGTGAAGCATATATCTTCAATAAGCGTGATCAGGGTAACAACACATGGTGCAACACCTAGAACATTAGCAGAAACTTTGGGAAAACATGCGCGAAATAGGGAGAACTATGGACAGTGGTAAATGTTTCACGACGTCAGACTATTTCCAATCTGTGCTTTTCAATGTATCATGATATTAGGATTAATTAACTCATTACTGGCCATGGTTGTTCTATTTCATATTTGGCTAAGTGACGCCGCACCGGTGGGATGATAGAGAGTGCAATTACATAGCCGCAGCCAGCGACGTTCTTCTCGAGTGAGATCATTGAGGGCCGGCCAACGGGTAATCGACGCTAGAAAGATTGAGTTAGTTGCATAACATAATTAAAGATAGAGAACTTGCTTAAAAAGAGAAACTATAGATCGCGTTTTACACTTTAGTGGGGGTTGTCGAACAGATAAAACCGACCTTGAATAGGAGAGATGGTATGTAAGGGATTAGAAAGATGGATACTCTAAGGGAACATTAATAAATACAAATAAGGTTAGCTTAAGGTTTTCTTTTTCAGGTTTTCTAGGTCCTGCACATCGAAGTAAGCATGTATAACAAGAAATTATTTAACACATCGCTCACTTTCTAGAGTATTAAGAAGAACATTGTTACTTAAGTTTTATTACTCCAACTCCAACTAAATTGCATGTTTCTTATAGCGCTTGTTCAAATATTCGCACTATCCAATTCATCGCTTTTGAAGAAATATATGTCGTTTTTCATTTGTGCTGTATATGTAGAAACTACTACGGTACGTCCAAGTACCAAAATAGGGCGTAACCACCATTTATAAACAAACATCGTGATTATAAAAACCAAATTTATAAATTTGGCTTGAAATTCTAGGAAGTTGTCATTAATGAACTAAACTTGGTCATAGTCAATTCTCTATACAAAAACATGCTTCTAAAATATGTGACTTAGTTTGCAGTTAATACCACTCTTTCAATTTAAACAGTTTAAAATAAAATACCTTGGCAGATTTCAAAGGTAGTTATCTCGACATGTAAAAGAGCGCTCGAAATTTTAGTCAAATATAAAATTCATATATATTGGTGAACACGCTGTATCGAGAATTTAAATGTCCAACGCCTTAATCTAAATAGAGTTAATCCGTTCCCTGTTAAAATAGGGGTTCGTATTTTCTTTGTCAGTCCCATTTGCAACATTGTAATAAAGGAATTCGTAACCATCGAATTAGTTTACAAATATGTAACCTTGTCGCAATAATAAAATGTAAAGCGTTATGTATCCGCTTGATAAAATCCTTTTTGTATTAACAACATCGGCAACGCCTGGGAAATTTAGAACGCTGTAACCCCCTTTACTCCTCCGGTATGAAAAATAAAGTTCTAAAAGTTCGATCTTTAGATCTCCAACTGACAAGACGCGATCCTGTTTAATCTTAAATAAAGTGGTAATATCGTATCTGTAATATAGTGCCATCTGTTTTTTGCTTGTAAACACGCGATAAAAGCTGCTAAATTCCAAGGAAGTAGACATAACCCAGTTTGGAAATATTAAAGTTATCAAACACCACATCAAGGTATCCTAGAATGTCATAGCAACCTTCTAATCTACCCGTACTTTCCTTGCAACGTACGCTCTCTGATTCGCGTGTTTTATAATCTCAAGTAAGCCCAATGAACAGGTAAGCCATTCACTTTTATTTTGTCGTTGTCAACATTTCGATACGAATTAGTCACCCCCATCAGCTTAAGAGTATAGTTAACGTAAAGTAAGCATTTGGATAGTTTGGTATAACAGACAGCAATCCTGTATATTTTTTGGACTAGAACACTAGTGTAAATGCTACTAGTTACATTTGAAAACAATATATCTCATGCGCTTTGAATATTTACTTGAGTAATTATTACCGATAATACATGTTATTGAATTTAACTATCACCAATCTTCGACTAGCTTATTTTAATAATTATTCGATTATTGATTATCTAGTACCTGTGATTCGACTGTTCATATTTAAATTCGTTATGTCAACCATTATTTGAAATTTCTATGTTATTGAAACGCTTTACTTAATATTATAAGCTGGAGAATAAAGAGATATACTTGCAATACAGTAGAGTAGTTGACGTAGTAGAGCAATCACGTAAGTTGTCATGTTCCATAAAAGATTTCGAACTATGGTATTCATGCTGTCATTCTTTATAGGAAATCATGTCAACTAATGAAGTGGTGCCCTCCTGATTATGACTAATATACCGACTCCAAACGTCGTCCGCGCATAGGAAATTACCAAACACCTGTTATAACGTTTAAGCCATTCGGTCTCCTTAACTGGCCACGCAATTAGGTAAGTTTCAAAGTTTATCCTAATTTAACCTCTGCAGATAACTAGCACTGTTCTGTACCATCTCACATTACCTAAATATCAAAGCCAGAATAGGTGACTCTGATTAAACAACTATTTATAACAAAATCAAAAATCTCCACTTTTGTACAGTAAACTAGCAGACATTATTAATTTCTTTACAATGTTATAATACTAACATGTTAACTTAATTTAGTACCTTTAATATATAGTTAGAGTGTATTCTGCGGCAACATAAGATTTTAGTTAAGATATTAAACCAATTTAACAGTATTAAATGTAAAAGGATATGTGTATTAAAAACTGCTGATAATAATATCAATTTTCAACGAACTTGATTTTAATTTTACGCAATTACAGTATTTGGTGTGCTGCACTACTTTTGCCACAATAACAAATTAATATAAATTTCTTGAACTGATAAAGTACCCATAAGAAACGTTAAATCCTAGATGCACCATCTGTAACGGTAGATGGAAACAATGTAAATTAAGTAAAATTTCTTAATAAAGTTTTGAAATTCGCATTTCATCCATTTAATGAACGGCCAACTTCAACTTAAATGCCTTTAAATAATAATTTTAATAAATTATTCCTATTTTTAAAAGAAAACCATTATTCAAAATAATTGCCGGCGGATCTCATTTATAATCGCTCTCAAAGAAGAAAGTTTTTATTGTTACATAGAAAATATTTTTGATTAATTATTAAAACTTCTTAATTTTAACCTATTAAGAGAGATATTACATTTAAATAAAATTTAGCAATTCAATTGTTAATTTCGTTAAATACATCACGTCAGAATACGAATTATATTATGGGTGAACATTATCTATACTAAATTATCGTTTAAAACAACATAACGAGTTTTGTAAATGAACTACTGTATCAACAACTTGGCATTTCACTTTGTTAGGTGTTAACTATCATTATATTGTAAAGCAATACATAAGAATGCGAATTTTCGAAGCATCGATTTTAGAAAATTATGACGATGATGATAATATGATTAAACGTGTTCCTATGTTTTGTACTAAATAAAGAGAAGGTATTTATCTAAGACAGATTCTTATTTAGCACAAGTAAATTATTCTTCAAAATGATAAACGTTAACAGTTTCGGCTAGAAACACAGAATCATATAAAACAGTATATTAACATTCTCATAACCTTAGTCACGTCGCTTATAAACAGAAATAAAATGAAATATCTTGATGACGCACCACGAAGTAAGCAAAATGTAGGCCAAAATACTTGACCAATTGATACAGCTGCTTCATAAACAATCGGGTAGTTTCACAAGCTTCTCGAGAACACGCGAAATAATTGAGTTAAGATTTTATAAATTTGTGAATTTTAACACTACATGTGTTTTCCTGGATGACATACTAGTACATAGGAAATGTTGAATATATTCATATTTATAAGTACTAGAAGTAACCTGCTTGAACGCAATTTTTTGTAATATCTATGGGCCACCATCTATAATAAATTATATTATTCGGAATAGGTTTAAAGAAATTTTACATTTTTATTCCCTCTGGAAGTTTTCTGTGCCTTGTCCACAGTATTAGTGGCTTTAATTTTAAATTTATTTATTTTTTCACTCATACTTTCGTATTCTTCTTACCCTCGTTTCTTATAAAGAAAGGTATCGTGATGTCCCCTACAATTTCGATATTTTGGGATATATTGTAGACCATCAAATTCTAAGCAACACTAAATTTTTGTTAACTGCCGGCACGATATTTAAATGAGCTAAATTACACTTATAGGGTTGTGCTTGCAAGGAATGATATTGCAGTTTCACATGGAAGGACTTAACCTAGATAAATACTACCAACGCAAAAATGCGATTATAGTGAGCTATAATAAAATATCAAATAGAGCTGTTACGTAAATGTGGTGCATGTGAACTACCCCTATTAGTTCCCTAAACCTCACCTAATGCTCTGAGAAATAGACGTTGAAGAGCAACTGAAGTTGAAGTGTCCAAGAGTTTCGCTTGACAATTTCCTTCAAAGTGGGGACCACTCCATGCTATTTGGCAGCAAGGGTTTCAGCATCGCATGGGTTTATGGAAATATTTATTTGAAATTAAATCACTACACTTGAGGCCATTAGATGAAGTATAATAGCAACGATTATATGCGGAACTCTTCAGGTACAGAGCAAAACATTCCGACACTGATATGGCTTGAATACGTAAGTAATAACGGAATTAACGAAATTGTTTCACCTTTCATCTTATTCCCTTAATCGCATACCTACCCAGCTAAGCTTAGAATTTCTCAGTCAAGTGTCGCAAAACTTTTTGCTTCAATTAGCAGTTACCCGAAAATTGTTAGGATTAAACTTATGGGTTAAGTTAGACAAATATTTAAACTTGTAATTCTATATCAGAAGTCTATATGAATAAATACCTTCCCACATTCCACCATTACTTAAATAAATTACTATTAGTATTACTAACCGCTACTGTAGGTGTCTGCTGCTTTTTATCTATATATGAAAAAGTGAACGTGTGATGCGTTGTTCGATATTTATGTCTTTAACGCACAAAAAAGACAAGCACAAAAAATTGAATATGTTGCCAGAAGAACGAGAAAATAAAACAATGCCAGATCTGTCTCAAACAGTATACGAACAAAACGTAAGGAATTGATTAAACGTCAAATATTCTTATAGTAGAAATAAATTCCCTGGATGTATTGGTATAATGTATAATATTTGAACACACGCTTACATTTAATAATTAGAAACTAGAACTAGATTACGCATCTATGTTGTTAATTTTCTTCCAGCTTAATATTGACACACTTTTAAAGCACGAGATTGTTTATGTCCCAAATAGTACATAGGTATTTTTTCACGCCAGAAAAATCAATAAAATTTTAAAACTTTCACAACAAATTTCATCATTAAAGTAATTTACAAGTTTCTTACCTAATATAATGATAATCAAAAGATAATATACCAAACAAAAACAGAAATTACAGTATTTATTTAAAATTTACTTAAACAAGCATAAGAAGCCCAGAATACACGGAAGTATACAAATATAAAATCATAATTGATATTAGAAGATAACAATTTTGGTTGTGAAAAATCGATAAGAAAAGCAAAGGAATGTTTTAGGAGATGAGAACATCAAAATATTATTATAGATTTAGTCACAGAAGGCAAGACAAAGAAAGGTAACGAAATCTAGTAAGTGCGGTCAATAAAAACTAAACAAAAGATTTTTAACTTCATATAGAAGTATACCAAAGATGTAATCAATTTAGGCTTCAAAAATAAAAATCAATTAATACAAAAAGAGCAGGGGGTTAAAAGGAATGTTACTTGCAATAATAATCGGATAAAACAAAGTTATTTTCTTTGAATAGCCCAATTAAAATATTATGAAGAGATAAATAGATGAAACAAGAAACAATTGAAAGTAACAAGAGAGGATTGGAATTTTCGAAGCTAGTTTGCAAAATAAAAGTATAAACGGTGTTATCTATGTATGATGTAGAAAAAGATAAATAATAGCATAACTCAGGGACGATATGAAAATATCTAAAGGGTTTAATAATCAAATCAGCTAAAGGAATAGTTTTAGACAATGTAAAAACATAGTTTTTAACGGGTAAAATGATTTTAAACTTTTTTTAAATTAATCTAAAGATAACAGGGTGAAAATTAGAGATTCTGCTATAGTAAGTAATTAAGGTAGAGAATCTCAGCTTTTATAAGTTAATTTAAGTTTTTAGGACACAGGAAATCAAATCAATTTATTAGGTTTAGCAAAAGTCAATAAAGTTTTAAAATTCAATTAAGGAATAATACATGGTGATTTTGAAAATATGCGATAGTAGTTATTCTTTTCTTAGTTTTAGACAAGTGTTAAGATCAAGAGGATACATTTTAGTGGTATATTGAGAATTTTAGTTTAATCTTAGAGTTTTTTTGGAAGTAAGATATACCTAAAGCTATAAAAGACGCAATGTCTTGGGGAAGTTTAGTTAACAGAAAATCATGATTGCGTAAGGTAATAAAACCGAGTTTGTAAGAGGTATAAATAATTAGCAAAATTTCGCATAATGAAGCAATTAATAATAAAAATCAATTAAGAAGTATTTGTGTAGAAGAATAAAAAATTAATATGGGATGTATTTATTTTCGATTTTTCACAATATTTAAATGGATTGTGACATGTGAATATTAAGTAATTAATTTAGAACGTAAAGTAGTAATAAATATAAATGTTTTCAAGCTAGCTAAACAGTGTAATAACGCAAAACTACCTGACTCTGTGAGTGCCTATATAAAAAAGGATACGTTTAATATTGAACTAACATTATAAAAAGTACTATTTCCCTTATATGATTATAAACATATTTCGTCTGTTTTTTGAATCACTGTTGACTCCAACCCGACGTTTTCAACTTAATTCCGTTAACAAATAATAGGATTTGAAGTTAATTGGAACTATACTGTGTAGTAACGATCTTGAAGGAATCAGTCCGAAACAATTGCAATGAATTGTTGCAACCTACAAAAACTTCGAAGGATAAAAAGAAAGCGATCTTATCAATATTGGACAATTTATACACAGGGTTGGCTATTTTGTGTGATTGAACAACTTTTTATTCTAATTTACGTATTTGAAATATAATTTAAAATGTGAAATGCAGGTTAGGCATTTTAAATTGAAAATTTCGCATATTTCGTTGCATGGTTTTATAATTAGATGATTCTTATTCAATTAAGAAAGTACCCAAATTGAGAATTTACAAGTTACAAAAGGAAATTACCTAATCACCCTAATCAAAAGAATTGTACGATAAGGTTATATTAATTATTCCAAATTCTGAATTTGTTTTGAATTGATTTAACAAATTTCTTTCTATTTGAATGAATAATTTCATTTAAGTTATCTTGAATTTTGACTTTAATGCGTTGGAGTTTTGACATTATTATGGTGCAATTTATTGTGATTTTAAATAAGCAAAATTTTATAGAGAGTGGAGCCATACTGGCAAGGTATATGTTTGGTTACCGATTTTGTATAAGGTGCATGTTAGATTGGCGTGCGTATACGACACGTATCGTGAGTTGCATCCATCGTAAAGTAAACATAAATCAGCACTTACCAAACATATGCAACAAAAAAAACTTCTACTGAGAATTAAATCATATTTATGCAGCTATTATTGCCTAAAATAAATAAAGACAAAGTGATATCAAATCAAATGCACTTTTTATATACATTTCGTGCCCAACATGGCGTAGTCAAACACCAAAATAACAATTTAACTAAATAACCATTCATAACAAAAAAGTTCCACAATCGAATCGTTCAAACACAATTTTCCATATATATATACATTTTGTGGGCCTTTTACATAAGGATAAAGACATATTTCAATGAAAATTGTATATAAGTTCAGAAATATGTTAGACAATTTGAAAATATTAATGTAAGGAGTTTATGTAATTATTATAAGAACCATAAAATCAATAAATTAATAAAAATAACAAGTTACGACCAATCATCGGAACCAAAATTTGAGAATTTCAAATCAAATTTCAATTTGAACAATTGTATATAAATGTTAGTTTGAGCAGGATTTTGAATAAAATTAATGAGCATTTACATTAACTAATTGGAGTAATTTAAATAAATATGAAAATTTGAGGTTAATGTTATAAACATTCTAACTGAAGGGATAAAATTAATTAATTCACATGCTAAAAATTATAGAATACATGTAAATAGAGATTACAACGTAAACAGTTTCGATAATATAACATAATAATAATTTGATTTAAAAACAAAGTTTGTGAAGTTTTAAATGCATTATACCTTCAAGAAACTAATTTTTTTGCAAAATAATTATGAAACAAGTGATCACCGGGACCTGTAGTATATTATAGGACCCTTTTCCATCCATTTCATTGGAATTTTGCACGAAATGTTGAAAATATTAAAATAATTTATCATGGTTTCAAACCAGTTGAGTGTCTAATTAATTTGGCTCCAAAGTTTTTCAAAAAAATTGTAGAAATGTCCATTAAGGCTTTGCAGGAAGAATCTGGCATTAACCTAATACAACAATATGTCCCCAAAGTCCATTCTTACCATATATTAAAGAAGTTATATCCATTTACAGATTAGAAAATTTTCAAAATATTGCAAAGTCGGCAGTTCTTTCCAATTCTCTGCTGGAACTTTACTAAATTACAGTTGTATTCTGACCATTGCATATGCAGGCTATGCAGCTCATTATAAGTAATTATTAAATTGCTTAAAGGTAATCAAAATGGGACGGGTTAACCTAAAACAAGTTTGGATTAAATAAATAAACAAAAACTAAATATAGTAAAATTGAATTTTACTATTAAAAGTAAAGAAGAATTAAGGAGTGAAAAGATTATATTAAGAAAATTGTACCTGTTTTAATTTACCTGAGTTTTTTTATTCCAGGCGAGAATCATAATTTGTACTATAAAAAAAATTTTAGTTGAGTTTGGAATCCAACTTAACTATTATAACTGAAATCAAGGGAGAATTTCATATTTAAGTTTATCAACAGTATTTCAAATACTTATATTTCTACGATATAAAGTACATGGACACCCACCATCTTATAAAAATAAAAGATAAATAAACCATAAACAACGATAGTTATTTCCAAGGGTTTTGGATACAATTTTAATGAACAACATCACGACGCAATCAAGAAGTGTTTACGATTGTGAACATTAAGTAATTATAAACAATTTTTAACATTATTTTAAATTGTATTTTAACAAGGCCAGTGTCCATAACACCACTGTAATTAGTACGAGTGTGAGGATCTTCAGCAACTAAAGCAATACAAAGGAGTATAGAAGTACCCGAGGTATTAAGGGTAAATTCAAAATACTACATTAAAGGTTAATGAACTATATTTCTGCAAGTGACGAACTACAATATAACAGTAAATAGTAACCTAACAATTTCAATTAAAAATCTTTTAAATAAGTTAACGTTTTAGATTGAATTTTGTTGAGTATTAAATTAAGTTAATTTTTATTTTAAAGCACTGAAATAA
>JAHWXV010789538.1:0-10570 GCA_024586415.1 Phrixothrix hirtus
ATATATATACAAATTTATGTATGTTTTAGGTATTTAAAAATATTTTAGAAAAATGCATTCCCTGATTGGGCTTCGATCCCAGGACCCTTGGCTTTACGCGCCAATGCTCTAGCACTGAGCTATCATGGGAACTAACAACAGTCGACAAATGAATCCTTCTAAATTATACATATACATATATTCATATATACAAAGAGATCATAATTAATCGGGTAACTAGGTATGTATTAGTTTAACTCTTTTATATATTAACCAATATTTCGCAAATTACTTGTTTGCTATGATTGTATATGTAACACAATCATATCAAGTCAATATACTACCGAACTGATTTAGATAATTTGAGCAAAATTTATAGTTATTTGTTGGCTTATTTTGTTAAATGATACTATATTTTGTTTTTATTTTTGTTGCATTTTGCGATTTTGTATAATTTATTTAAACATTTACATTTGAAAATTCTCTAACTGTATCTTATTTGGTTCTATAATATCCTTTTTGAAGGATTCACATTAAAATTTTGTCACTTGATTATTTTATTTGAAATTTTGACAGTTAAATATTTTATGTAAAAATCTGGTGTGAGGCAACACACGACCTCCTCTTACACATTTTAAATTTAATTTGAATTTATTGAGGTTGGTGACTTACCTATACACCTAAATTGTAAACTTTAAAATTAATTTAAAAGCATAAATAATTCATCCATTCATAATTTCTTTTATACATGTTCTAAGAACTTTATAATTAAATTTTGGCTCATTTAAAGCAAAAATAATTTATAGATTTAAATAAAAAGTAAATCATTAAATATTAATTTATTTTTATTTTGAGGGCGATAATTGGAACAGACCGATCCAAGTTACTCGCCAAACAAAACCTTGTTTAACCCTAGAGATTTTTCTCAATAACACACTTCAACGAATCTTCTCAGATAAACCAATTAGTTCATGGAATATAGTATTACACGCGCAAAAAATGTGACGAGGTTAAAAAAAATCGTTATAGCCGTTTTCGAAAAAAATTGGAGAAAATCTAGGAATCGCTAGAATAAAGAGGCACTTTCGGTCGTTCGATTTTAACAAAATTCTTACACGGAAGTGCTATGTAGTAATAAACCTATATATATATATATATATAATTTCGCTTCTCTACGAAGTTTGGTTTTCGACTTATATTGACCACATGCGTGCACATACACGCACACACACGCGCGCGCAGGTGCACGCACGGGCACTCTCACGCGCACGCGCATGCCCATTCCCACGCACGCATGCACGCACGCATGCACGCACGCATGCACGCACGCATGCACGCACGAATGCACGCACCCACCCACACACACACACACACCTGTACGTACTTAGGCTACAAAATGCGGAAATCAAAACTTCATGTGCGTTATGGGAACTATGTCGTAGACGGTGATTTTGATAAATCAAAGTATGGAACCTGCTTCAGAATAACTGACTTGTTCACCTAATAAATCAGTTATTTGAAAATCTTTTATTATGAATTTCATATAAACCTCATGGTGTATTTACCGTGCTATATGGGAACGCCAAACTCTACATGCTATCAAAGTACTTTACTCTTTGAGGACACGATTTCCCGCCTTTTAGTGTCCTCTCATAAACGCTGTGAAACGAAGTGTTGGTAACTAAACGGTGTTGGTGACACGTGATATTTCCTAAAAGTGTCCCGCACATATAATAAAAATGTTTGAAACATTGTAGTTGACAAATTAAAAGAATTTTTGGTATATCAGTGTAAGAAATGTTTCTATTGATCGTATGGATAAATGAATATTATGCTAGATCTTTGTAATACTTCAAATATTAATGTTATTTGTAGTGTAAATGTCGATGTAGTATGAAATATGCGGAAAAATGTTACTAGAAATTTATAATTTACAGAGGATAATAATGCTATATGTCTTAGAGTAACAAATTTGCAACGTATGTATACAGTTTGAATAAAAGGTCCTGTCATCGTTAAAGTAAAATTGATCGCAATGTATGCTAACAACTACCGGTCATACTTCTAATAGATAATTAAGCTCCAACCATCCTTTTCGATGTTTTTAATCTGTGGAATCTCACAAAGTGTGATGTATTTGGCCCTAAAGAACTAACAAATAGATGTGACGCGTATAGATACAGTATAAAAATTTTTTTGGCTTATCTACTAATGCTTTTGAAACTTTAAGTATAAAGTCCTCCCGACATAAAGAACACCGATGATTTAAAGATCTAGACCGGCGCAATTATTCATTAATATCATAATGCTTACACTTCATAATTTGTACAGACATAATACTACCTACTTGGGTATTTTTCAGCCGTAAATATGATTAAAAAACATTACTAGGAAGGTACAAAATGTTACATGCGCCCTAAATGGCTGACAAATAGATTTAAAATAATGCGATTAAACTGCAAAATCGTTCCAGAGATACACATACAAAATAGTCAGACTATATTAGCATATTTCAACTCTGCAATAATTTGTAGTAAATTACGATATTTATGAATTTAATGAAATAGTTATTCACTGTTTGCTGTGATTAAACTGTACGTGCCTGTACGGAGAAATAATATAACTTTCAACTAATTTTTCAAGGTCTATAATTAAAAGCTTGCGCTAGACAGTCATACCTTTAGTTCCTATTAAATAAATTTGAGGGTAGGGAATAGTATACTCAAACAACAAGATTGGTGACGAAAAAATGTGCATTCTGCCTATCCGATTATCCATAATCTTTCTATTGTAAGGGAGTTAGTACCTCTCAGAATGCTCTCTGACTAGTTTGAGTAAATGACAAAAACGTAACTCGCTTGATTAAAATATCCAATGTATTTTATAATAGGTCGGTATAAAATTGAATACAACTTTGTAAAATAGCAAAAGTTGGTAGTACAAACAATTTTAGTGTTTTTGAAAACACACACTTTTGAAAAGGATATAAAATTGACTACAAATATTATGGTTGGTAAGAATGCGCATCCAATGCATAAATCAACATGGATAGGTGCAATTTTGATCTAAAAACTTCGATATCTTTGAGAAAATAATTTACATATTAATTATTTAAAAAAAAATTTTAGATATCTCAAAAAATCTGAGCTACATTATGTGAACTGAGAAAATTATCGTGAAGTTTAGATATCAATGTTCTGAACAAAATCATATTATTGGGAGGTGTTATCAGAAGTAGCTTTTCATGATATTAAAGAATTTTTATGGTATTGGGTGCCCTATGAGTCTTTGGATTACTGACCGCAGAGGAAAAACTTCTTGATTCTTTATTTTACGATGAGAATAAACCATCTATAAAAAGGTTTCCTATACAAGAAATGACATAAATGGGACCAAATGTAAAAGATTTTAAAAAATTGGAAAACTATGATAATTTTTCAAGCGATATGAGCCGTTATTTACGAGTTTTCAAAGAGATGGTATAAGTAAATGTTCACAATGGATAACAAGTCTGAATATAGAATTTCAGTTCAAAATCGGATTTTCTTTTAGATGGCAGAAATTTTTAATGTCAAAATACAATTAGTTTTTAAAATTTATATTTTAATTCAATTTATATCGAGGTTTAAAAATTAGTTTTTAGAGGGAATAGCGATAACATCGAAGCAGTTTTTTAAAATGTTTCTTGATTTTTAATAAAAGGTATTGATGTTTTATGTTACAATAAAGTTGTTGATTTTGAACTACAATCCTGTACCTAAGCTTGTTATTAAATTGTAAATAACTTCTTCATATGGCATGTTTTCGTAAATGTCTAAAATAACGATATTTGTCTCTTGAATAATTTTCACACTTTTCAATTTTTGAACACCCTCTACATTAGATCATATTTTTCAATATTCCATCGTCATAAGCAAAATTTTATAGACAACGTTTTTATTGCGTAGAATAAAAAATGAATTTGTTTTTGCAGTAATCCAGGGACACACATTATATTAATAAATAAGTACTAGACAAATTGTGTACCTTCTTTTATAATAATCCAAAACAGTGTTTAAATAGTTTTCTCTTTATCTATATCCCCTAATATTAGGATTATTTAGTGACACTAATTTATTTAAATAATTATTTTACAGTACACTAACAACAAACGTTTACATTTCTATTTATGTATAACAGTAACTAACAGGACAAGATTCTAATTAAAACTAAAACTAATCTGTTATTTATATAGAGAGAATAAATTCCAAGACAGTAAGGTAGAACTCTAGAATAAAATTAGACATAATAATAATATAATAAATTCCAATGCTATGAATCTTTGCTGATCTTGAATTTAATTGACAGATATCAGTTTAACGCAATGAGTCATTTGTGATTCCAACATCTATCTTAATTATAAGGAACCTTCTTTCTGAATTGTTCCAGAATGTTCCATTGAGCTTTTATTGTTTCTAATTGCGTCACCTGTCCCCTCCATAAGACTGTTAGATATCAGTTGCCTTGGATTTTGCCCTTACAATGATCCTATCCTTATTTGAGAATGTTGGAGTCAACACCGCGATCCATACTTGCAGCCCCATTTCTTTGTAAAATGGCAGCTCACAGATTTCGTCGTTGGTCGAGTCCCTTTTGAATTCCAACTACACACCAGGATCTCGACAACAGTGTCTTGAAACGCTACTTCCAAAATCTTACGTACAACGCGCCAATCAAGCTAGTCTATATAACAGAATAGCTTTGGTACAGTTAGCTTTCTATCGGCAACGGCACGAGTTTTTTTGCTTAGATCCCATAATGCCTTCCAAAAGTCTTCATAACGTGGCTTTTGATGGGATAATGCTTTCGTCACAAAGTAGTAACCACTTCGCATACCTTGGCAGTGACGTCGTATTAGGTGACATGCCATTCCAATTTCTGGCCCATGCTGCAGTATTTCCTCTACGTCATCATACCTCTTTTTAAACTCAAGTGTGATGCTACAGGGCATTCGGACATCTTCAGCGATTAAACCAGCCAAGGTACATCAAACAAATTTCTGTAGTCCTCAGCCGTAACTCCAAATATAGCTTTGTCTTGTCCTGAATAGGTAGACATGAATTCAGTAAACGATTGTTCACTGTTTTTTACTTCTAATCCAATATGATTTGCCCTTTGATCGATCACATTCTGATGTTCCGGTTCTGCATTGCTCCCAGAGTTTGGGGCTAATCGATTAATGCCAACCACTTTGGGGTTTCCTCTGGGAAATTTCATAATTCGGTAGATCTTTGTATTTGGAAGATAGGCTCACCGTCGCTAAGATTGGTACAACTAGAATAGATCATTGGGTTGAAATCCTCCTATTTTGGAACTTGTATCATATTGGAATTTCATTTGCTCACTTGCAATATGGATATTATTGCGAACTCTCTCATGAATGGAATTTAGTTTCTTTCATAGGCTTGCACCATGTATATTTCCAGCAAGCACTTCCTCTCCAGGCTTACTACGAAACTCTAAATCACACAGTAGTCTAATTTCGCTCGCAAACAACACTCTAGTTGTCGTCTCTCGTGTACAGTTAACCGATATGCCATCAGGAACAGATATAAATATCGGTCTCAATCTTCTTGATGGTCTAAGACAACTTTTAACTAATACTTCCCCATTGTTCGATTGGTGCATTTGACCATTCCATCTGACTGTCGATCAAGTGCAGTTGTTCTTGTTTTGCACATCTTCAACAGCTGGCAGATACTTTGGAACAAAGCTAATTCAAAATTTCTTCATTGTTCTGAATGTAGTACGAAAGAAATTCCGAAACGACTAAACAGTTATTTCACCAAAGTCTCGGCTACTGTAACTGTCTCTTGATTAGGTAGGGCGTATTCTCCAGTTCACTTACTAAAATAGTTTATTGCAACTAGGATATATTTGTTTCTAGAAATGGACCAGCTATATCGATGGCTTCTCTTTCAAATGGGGGGGCGCCACATTACTTTGCGGCATCGGTGCTTTTCGCCTCCCCAAATGCACCATTGCCAGAGGTGCATATTACATATTTTCGACACCACTTCTTAAAATCACCCTTGCAGTTCATTTAATAAAATCTTTCACGGACCTTTTCCAGCGCTTTCTTTACTCCAATTTGCTCTCCAGATAGACCATCATGCAGTTGTCGCAAAATCTCCGCTACGCTGTCTTTTAGAACCACCAACTGCATTCGTTTTTTACTAAGACCATTATTTTCCAGGGCTCTCTTCAAAGGCCGTCCTGAACTTTCAACAAGTTCCATTGGACAAATATGCCTTAACAACGGGAATAAATGAGGCCATTTGCTCTCAACCTGGTCTTCGTCCTTGATTTTTCCATTTTATTAGCAACTTTAGTTCTAGATCGCTTTCTTAATCTTGCTTGACATTATCCGATTTCCAGTTGTTGTTTCTTACAGTAGCACGATTGGCAAGAGGTTTTGAACCTTCGACTTCAATCGAGAGCAGTGTTTGCAATCTTCTGTGCAAGGAAGTCTTGTTAAGGCGTCATCATTGTTATGATTCCTTCCAGTGCGATGCTCAATTTCAAAATCATACCCTTGCAGCCATTCAATCCATTTCGTTATTTGATTCTAGATTATTAAACTGTAGGAGCAATTTCAGTCCTGAGTGGTCAGTAGTAAATAAGAAATTTCGTCCACAAAGGTATCTGTAAAAGTGATCAACAGCCTTTATCGTCGCTAGCAATTCTTTCCGCATAACACAACAATTTCTCTCAAGTTTGGACACATCCAACTACGTGTCCGTCTTGGACCTGCGATAGCACTGCACCGATGCCAACATGGCCAACATCGGTATCAAATACAAATCTTTTCTCCATGCTAGGATAGCTGAATATGAGTGCTGTTACTATAGCTTGTCTAAGAGTTTGAAATGACTGTTAGCAGCTGTTGCTCTATAAACATGGTTTGTCTTCTTCAGTAAGACTTGTAAGTGAATTTGCGAAGTCTTCAAATGCACGTACAAATTGACGGTGGTAAATGCATGACCCCAAGGAGTTTTACTATTCATGCTTATCTTTTGGTTGTGGTAATTCTCGTATGGACTGAGTTTTCTCTGGGCCAGCTGTCATACCTTTCAGAGACCACATGACCTAAGTATTTCAGTTTGGTTTGAAACAAGTTTCAATTTTTCGGACTAAGTTATAGATGTACACTTCGTAGTCTTTGAAATACCTCTTCAAGATTTTTCAGGTGTTCATCGATGGTCTTTCCAATAATTATGACATCTTCCAAGTATACTACACATTTTTACTGACGCAATCTCCTCAAGATCAATTCCATTAGCCTTCAAGCTGGTGCACTGTACAAGCCAAAAGGCATCACGGTTAACTGCCAGACACCAGATCTAATCGACAATGTTCTTTTCACGGTGTTTAGCCTTCATGCCGACTTGCCAATATCCACTTTTCATGCCTAAAGTCGAAGACGATTTGAAACCAGAAAGGGTGACTAAAGGGTCATCAATTCTGAGTACAGGATATCTGTCCCTTTTGGTCACGTTATTTAAACGATGGTAATCCACACAGAATCTAGAGCTATCATTTTTATTTTTAATCAGTACAACTGGCGATGCCCAAGGACTGATATATAGCTCTATTGTCCCTTCACTGGCCATGTCCTTGATTATCTTTTCGGCCTCCTCTCGTTTGGATAAAGGTAGCTTCCTTGGTCGTTAATGTATTGGCTCGACCTCACCGGTATTTGTTCTTCCTTTCAAACCGTCATTTGGCAAATATGTATGTATATCGTTGGATCAATTGGCTGGTTTTATTCTTTTGCTTTTGGGATAAGCTATTGTCCAAGAATTCGAGTATGTAATGCAGTTTTGATAAATTCTTTACGGGCAAAACGTTCTTGCTGGTTCTATGCAACGTACCACAGATGAGATATGTGTGCATGTTTCTAATTTAGTACCTGTCTTTAGAGTCATTTGGAAGGTATTGGTAATCATCAAGCGAACGGGTATTGTTTCCTTGGCCTCGACAACACTCTTGCAGCTAGAATACCGCTACCAATACTTACGTTGCTTGTTTCTAGGATTCCTACGCATCCTACTCGGAAGTCTCCATCGGGTTGGCCCATAACTATTGTATCGCTGCTTGACGGTAATGTCACTTCTTCTGCTAGGATTATTTTTATTGATTGATCATCTCGTTGATTAATGG
This sequence comes from Phrixothrix hirtus, assembly GCA_024586415.1. Classification (NCBI taxonomy): domain Eukaryota; kingdom Metazoa; phylum Arthropoda; class Insecta; order Coleoptera; family Phengodidae; genus Phrixothrix; species Phrixothrix hirtus. Next base: position 8,182 of record JAHWXV010789538.1, read on the forward strand.
GTATCTGTTCTTCATCAACTCGTATGATGTGATTTTTCAAGTCTAACGCAAAACCAAACTCAGATATTATATCCATACCCAGTATAACAGCGTCTTTAATATCAGCTACTAGTACGCAATGCATTTACTTCCCACAACTGCTCTCAATATCTTTAATAATTTAATCATGTACGATTGCACGATTTCCTGTCGCAGTACGTAATCGTAGCTGTAAAGGCAGTAATATTCCATTCCCAACACGTTCGGTTTTACTATTGCCTTCGTTGTTCCTGTATTCAGCATCACTTGGCAATTCCTTGCCGCAGTCGTTCCATTAATATAAAAACTACATGTTTTATGGTTTAATGGTGTCATTTGGACGATGACTTGAGTGACAAGGCCAGCATTCATCGGTATTTGTCCCTTTACATCGATCCTTCTAGTTTTGCTGGTGCTTTGTGTTATCGGCGGGCTGCTCATAGGGTCTTGACAATTTCTTTTGTATATGTCTCCATTTACTGTACTTTTAGAATCGTAATTAACGTCCTGTTGGTCATTTTGGCTATAATTATGCTTAACGCTGTTTCTTATAAAGTATCAGCACTAGCTTTAGCTTCGTTAATGGCTCGCACACGAACATATCCCTTCGATGCTTGTTTGGCAACTTCAAATTCCAGTTCGTTACCTAGAAAGGTAACGTAGACCAGCTAATATCTAAGTGCCTGTTGTGCATCGGAATTTCGAAGACCGTCTACAAATGTTTGCGCCCCAATTTGTTCAATAAAGCTTTCTGGGGCCGTTGGATATGCCAATGTTACTGTCCGCGCAATTTCAGTTTTGAATTTCTTGTAATTTAGTTTGATTAGAATCCATTTTATCCAGCATCTTTTGTAAAATTTCCATCAACGACTCCATATTTTTTTCTGCGCTTCTTTTTATTGGCATATAGAAAACAATTAACACTGGCTTTTAATTAATAATAGTTTGTGAGTTCACAAGTTTAGTAATAAAGCCGAAACCTGACACCAATATAACGAAACTAGTTAATTGTTTAAAAAAATTTATTTATTAATTAATATTGGCATTATTTATATAAATATTTATTTCACAATACACTAACGACAAACGCTTATATTTCTATTTTTGTATATAAGTAACTAATAAGACAAGATCCTGCTTAAAATTAAAAAACTAAGGGAATTTAATCTGGTATTTATATAGAAAGGATAAATTCCAGAACAGTAAGAAAGAAATCGAGAATGAAATAACATAATAATGATGCAATATAATTCAATGCAATGACTCAATGCTGACTTTGAAGTTAGTTGACAGATATCGGTTTCCGCAATGAGTCACTTGTTGTTACATCATCAATCTTAATTATAAGGAACCTTCTAGATTCTTTTAGAATGTTCCATTGAATATTCATTGTTTCTAAATTTTTTTATGGTATCTTGCAATCAAATTCGTTGAAAACAAAATTAATGCTTTGCATAAACATTTCAGAAACGGTAGGAAATGCAAGATAGCTAAATAAGCAAAGTAGCGGAGAATCTTAGCTTATATCATTGGTGCTTTCAAATTTGTTATAAGTTTTATAATTCCTGAAAGAAGTTTGAAAACCAAAACTGTACATTTTTAAAAATTTCCTGTATCTGATTACTTTTAAAAATCACATTTAGAACACTTTAGAACTGTCATTTGCTAACGTCAAAATATTCCTGTTATAGTTACGGTTTTCAAGAAAATAGGGTTTTTCCTTCTTCATAATTCCCAAACTTAAATTTCTTTCAAAAATGATAAAAATTAGAATGCAGGATCACAATACACAGTACTAGAAACTACATTTGCTAAAATATAACATTTTTCATTTTAAATAGGTTTTTTTAGGCGTATTCTAAATCATACGCTGGGCAATAGGAGGTCAATAATATGACAATGGCGAGGAAATGAAATTTACTCAAATCTTACAAAACTACAGAAAGCGATATATGTGGTAATTTACAAAACATTTCTCAAGATGTAGCCCAACATTGCAGATTATACATCTATATTTTGTACACTTGCCGCATTTACCACATCTACGTTGCTCCTCTAACTTATCTGCCGGATGTCATATATTATCTAAACGTATTTCTTCAGGTACATGTTATAAGATTTTAGTTGAAATCCACGACGCGTTGAAATATCAGCTTCTGTAAGCGAAGATTCTACAACCCTTCGGTAAAATTATAAAAAGGGTATTGCTTCAACATTGCGATACAAAAGCCACATGTTTACCATAGCACCATTCAAGCTTAATCAGAAAAAAGGTCAATACCATCTCTTGGATCGAATTCGAATTCAATACAATCCTCTAAGTTTATCGAATAAATCAACACCTCCCATGTCCTTATTATACAATTGAACA
>JAHWXV010789663.1:0-10381 GCA_024586415.1 Phrixothrix hirtus
AAATCTGTCTGGATATTAAATTTATGTTCATACATTTTATTCTGACAATTATAACCTCGTTTATGTCATTTTTGACAATATAACCTGATTTACGTCAGTTCTGACAAAGTGTCATATTTATAACACAACAATACATATGTAATTGTAAATAAAAATTACAAAGCTGTTTTACTGAATACCATTGTAACAATGATGACTCTTACTATAACTATGTGCTTGGACTGTAACAGGTATAAAATACAGATTTCTGTGTGGTGCCTGCATATCTCTCATATATACTATTCAATTTTGAAATAAGCCCTAAATGTAATTTTGTTTAAATAAATTAATGTTGATGTAAAGAAAAATTTGATGCTCTTTTTAGAGCAAATTGTCTATTACAGGATTATCAGGCTTTTAATGAATGAGGGTTGATCATTTTCTTTAAGGAATTATACAGTTTTTTTACATCAAAACAATTTAAAATACAGAAAGAAAGAAATGTCAATGTACAATTAAATCACGATAATATCATTTTGACCTCGACGTTAAGTGACAAAACAAAACAAACTTCTTAATCTATGCCTTGAATTAATTACTCCGAAAAGCGAACAGTACTGAAGTTCATTTATGATATAACTTCAAATTGATTTTTACGGAAAACTATATAATCTTTTGACTTACATTTTTTAATTGAAAAGCTGTCTGCGAATCTTCCTCTAAAAGTATATCCATTATATTTTGTAAATGATCTATAATTAATTAAATTAGTAAAACTGCAAGGTTTCCCACAAAACATTTCTTACACTGGTTCATGTAATAGATAACCATGGCACCAACCAGAACATATAAATTATTAAATAACAGAATCTTGTACACTATTTACCCTGCCTTGCCCTACATATAAACACAAATTATGTTTTGATTGGGATATTTAAAACTAGATAAATGAAAAATTTTAAGTAATCAGCAGTGTCTTTTGCAAACTTTGTAGGTGCAATACTAAAAATTTTTGAAAACTATTTTTCAACTTCACTTATGCGATTACTAGAGTCTAAAACTTTTCAAAATATAGTTTATTGTATCACTTTATCACATCAAAGAAAAATTGATAACTGTCAAAGTCGTTTTGTGTACTACAAAATATTTCGACAAAACATTTAGGGGGTAGAATATTGGTTTAACTTCTGTTTGCCCAAACCCCCAACATTTTTGATTGGAAACAATTCAGTAACTAAACTTCCGTTCTAGGAAACTAAAGTTAGATCAATATTGTTTAAGGGTGCTTACTGTCGGCTTTACAGTATTGGTTTAAATTTGAGTTTTCCTAATTCTTCTTTGTAGCTAAACGAATTATTGCTTCCATAGGAATTAAACTTAGCTTTATTAAACTAAAATTTAAAGTAGTACTAATTGACAAATGTAGGTAATATTTGACATTTCAAGTTAATTCATAAAGATTTGTCATACAATTTTGTACATGGTAAATTATTTTGCATTATATATATGACTTAAAGAATTGCTTGAACAATCCTAATTTTCTTTTTGCTTATATCTGCTTATATCAAAAGTGTAATCAAAGAAATTTAATTCTACAATGTCTCGTTTATTAGGTAGTATGTATTGTTTTTAAAAAATTAAAATAACGCACATAAAGAAACTTGAGTTTAAAGCTACATTTACTGCACTAGTTATGAATGTTTATATAATTATAATTGTAGATAGAAACTCACTTTAAAATAAAGAATCATTGGAATTCAAATAATTTTGAATAAGTAATGAGGTGACATCTATTATCTATTGTGTTAGTTACTCGAACAGATATTAGACATCTGTAATACATGTTATTAAATTCATAATTTTTCCAGTAGAGGATAGTTGATTACAAAATATTTATTTTATGAACTGTTCATACTGATGTAAAATTATTTTTTTGCCGAACGAAAATGTATGCTAAAAACGGTTGCAGCAAAGTATTTATAAAATCACATAAAAGATTTTAAGTTAAATAATATTTACATTTTCTATATAATTTGGAACAAATATTTATGTAGTGTACATAAATTTGTAGCGTGTGTCTTTTATATTTTTGTATCTTTTTATTTATACAAACAAAATATAATCTGTAAACGTCATAATAATGTTTGCGATCAAGTTGGGTGTATAACAGTGGCGTAACGAGGTAGAAATCGGTCGTCTGGTGCTATACTGGCGTGACGTACACTTTTGCTAAATTTGAATTACATATAAAGAAAGCAGACGAAATAAATATTGAATAAACAATTAAATATTTTATATTACTGAAATTTTTTATCGCAAATTTTAATTAATGGCAATGTTTGAAATTCCCAATGACATAATAACAACAAAGTATAGTTTGTGTAATTACGCAAATTTAGGTTAATAAACCAGGTGTTTCTGTATGTCTGTGTTGTGCTTCTATCATTGCTGAACTCGTCAATTTAATAATTCATTGGGGTAATATCAGGCTTAAGTCGCATTTTCAAATAACAGCGAATTCAAGTATGTGTTTGATAGAGCATGTGAGCATAGCTAGTTACGTCACTGCATATGAAACTCGAAGCTCGCCGAATAACGAGCGAGGCTCGAGATTGCACCCTAAAAAAGAGGCCACTTGTCAAGTTTGTCACGAACTAGACTTGTGAAGTAGCGTGCTAGAATAAACATTATTAGGTAGTTAAACGTCGTTTCTATTACTGAGTATTTATAAATACGTACAAATATTTAGAATATTAGAAATGGAATGGACCAATGACGACATTTTTAAATTTATTAAAATGTATGAAAATGAGCCTATAATTTGGGATCCAAAACACCCTTGTCACATTGATAGAAATATAATACACGATGCTTGGAAAAGGATTCATACGGATTTCGGAAAAGATGTTTCCATCAAAGAATTGAAGAAAAAAAAAGATATTTTAATGGCAACTTACAGAAAACTTTCGACAAAGGTTAAAAAATCTATGAAAACGGACGGTGGCTTAGATGAAATTTTCAAACCAGAGTGGCTATTTTATGATGTCATGGATAAATTTCTAAATGAGGTGTATGAACCAAGAACAATATTTTTAGAGGTAAGATAAGATGCTTATTTTAAATTTTATATTTCAAATTAAATTTGGGGCGCTGAGCTTAAAAATTTTAATTATTTTAAACATGTAGTTTTAAAAAGAATTTTAAAACAGCATGGCTACTTATTAAATTTTTTGTAATTTAATTATGAAAAAATTATTGTTATTAATTTTCGGGATTTTAAAATCCAAGTTTTGCATAATCATTCGTTACGTTCTTGTTTTCCTGACCATCGTCGAACTGTGCAATGTTCTATTCTTTCTCAAAATTTTTAGATAGCGCAATATTTTTCCAAAGTGTATGATAGCTTGTTTGACGTCTTAAAATTACTTGTAATACAACTACTTTTCAAAAGAAAAGTTTATAAGTAAAGAAAAAAAAATGCGCTAAATTCCAAATTAGATTTAATATGAAATTCGTTTTGGACATTTCTTCATACAAACAGTTCTGTTAGATGACGCTGCTTTATTGTTGAAGTCCCTAGATATACTAAAATATCGCAAATAACCGTCATGTCGCAAATTTTAACCGCCAAAAATATATAAATACTTAATTTGTCTTATATATAAAATTTAACCAAACTTGCCTTTTGGTACCTATTTTTACACGACCTGATGCAATTACGAGCATTTCAATATATGCGTAATACAATTCATTTTACACATTACAAAATACGTTAAACCGCCATTTCTGACAAGCACAGACCTAACCAATTACGGCTCTTTCATTACAAATAGTAGCGACATCGTGGAGAAAACCTGATGCTAACCTTTAAACTGAAAAAATCCCTAAGTAGCCGGCGAATTACTATGTCTTTTCTGGTTTGTCAATTTGTATGCTGCAAGATTTTACTGGGATTCTTTGTCATTCAATCATTTTTGTTCATTTTGTTTTTAATTTAATTTTGTTATTGATAAGTAATAGCTTTATTTCATGTAATTTCTGACTGAATCTGAATAACTATAGCGTGTGTTTGTTGTTGCTTGATGTTTTAGTTTTACCAACGTGGTTTTGCTCCAGCGGTTGAACAACTATTTGTAATAAAGGGGCTATATTTCAATTGCTTCTAACATGATCGATTGAGCTGTTAGTAATTGAGATTGCTCGCCACAGCAACTTCACATTAGAAAATTCAATTGCGTAATGTATATTTTTCAGAAATGACCAAAAGAGTGATAATGCATTAAAAACATTGCACGTTTATTTAAAGAAATTAGGTAGATTTAGGTTTTATACTAACAGAGGTCCCAACCCTACAATATAATATTCAAGTCTTCTTCTTGAAACAGTTCTAGACTCATGAATACAAAATAGTATTAACGGCCTCTAACGAATTTTCATCCGTTTTCATTATGTAATCGTTTCTCTTTCATAGTTTTCTCTAACTTGAGAATGAAGAAGTCAGGCAGAACTAATTTGTGAGAAACAATGTTTACCACCAAAAGTCACATCCAATTCTAAAGTTGAAAAGAATAGTTTTATTGAGATTTAGTTTCATATATTTTGAAAATTTATTTTCCCATAAGCAGAAATTACAAAATTTAACTTATTTCTTTGTTTTTGCAGCTCCCAGCGGAAAATATAAATGTTACAGATAAATGTGTATTCAATAATGACCTGCAAGAAGATGTTAAGGATTGTCTAAGAAAATCCACTTTCCCAGATACTGTTAAGAAGAGAAAAGTGGTCAAGAATTTACAAGATGTTCAAAATAGCGTGTTCAAACCTTATAACGTTCTAAACTTAGTCAGCAACCCAGAACATGACGAGTGTTCTCTCTATGCAACCTTGCTTGCTGCCAAATTAAAGTCTTTTGATGAAAATTCGCGACAATATGCTATGTTGTGTATTGATAATTTTATTTTCAGTCTTAAGACACACTTAACCCAATCAAATTCATCGTCCACGGAAGTTTTCCAAAACTTTCACGAATTTCCTCATCTTCCAAACCTGCATAACCTTAGCAGTTCACTTACGATTTCTTCACTTCAACAACCACGTCACTCGCAGGTAATAGAAAAGGATAATTATTCACCCACTTCCTGTTCTAGTTTGCAGTCCAGAGCAAGTACATCAAATATGCAGTCACCTCCTCCTTCACAGTCCCCACAATATTCAAATGATGCAATTGCTTCAAATATTATTCAGATTTCGCAACAAACGCCTAACGAAGGAAACATTTTTCCTAAAGAAGAACCTTTCGATATTAAAGAAATGGAGGAATTTTTTTAAGATAAAATTGTAAATATTTTGTATCAATATTTTTTATTAAATGTTAGTTTATATACAGAGTTTCTAATCTTAATAGTATTATTTAGTAAAACGAGAAAATTTTTCACATTTAGAATGGGCGCGTTTAGGGAATACAACTGTTGGCAATTGGGAGAGTTGAGTAACACCAGTTCCCTAAACGAGTGCGCTGAGCAACTGCTTTGTTAGCATAAAATTTTCTGATGTGTTTAGTCAGCATATGCTACCTAACCTCCAATTAATAAGGTGCCTAATATTTGTTTTGTTGTTAGAAACTTAAAACGCTTTTTTATATTTGTTATAAATGGTAGACGTTCCAAAAATGTTTATATTTCCTAATTATAGTTTGGTGTAAATGATGAAAATATGGCAAAAATCAGGATCAGTTAATATTTTATTAACATTAAACATTTAAAATTTAAATATAAATTGGATTTATATATTAATATTGCTGAAAATAAAAATGTTCAGCGAGAAGAAAAGTTCTATTGGAATAACAAAGCAACATTATTTCGCAATCCATCGATAAAAAAAAGTATTATGGAATCAAATTAACTACATTATTTAAATTAATTTCATTTTCAAATAAACTGTACTCCAACATAAATGCTTCAGCCAAGTTTGCTACTTAAAATCAATATATAACTACATTTTATATAAACACGGCATAAATGTAATCATCTTTTATCTATGAATGTCACTTAACATCAAACCTATAATCATATATAGTCTATATAACCACCGAGCTTGTACGGGCTAAGAAAAGCAGATTCATGTTTTAGTTATCTATGATAAAATCGTTTAGGGAATTTAAAACCGTTGCAATTTATCAATATGAAACAGGTTGAGTATACATATGCGTTGAGAGTCAACAGTTGCGTTCCCTAAACGTGCCCAATGTTGATGAAATTTCTACTTTCGAATAATACGAGCAGCACTGTAGCGCTACTAAATCGTCAATTTTTGACCATTAGGTAACGTCGGATTAACTACATTAAAGCAACTGCTGTTCTGTGAACAGTAAGTACCTATATGTATGCGTTTTTCATGTGTTATGAAAACAAATTCGTAACTAATGCAGTGCGTTTTTATTTTCATAGATTGGCTGCGATTAATGTGCGGTATCGCGACCAATTTGTTTTTGTTGATTTGATAGTTTTAAGGTGAATCTACCAAAACATTTTTTTATTAACAAATTTATTCACCGTTATTGAAAATTCTACCATATCGTTGAGGTAGGTGATTGTTGCTTGATGGAACATTAAATTAAGGTTAGGATTATGGTAAACAGTGAATAACCTATAAAAACGTATTCAATAAGGATAAAGTATTGAGAAGTCAGTGTTCGTAAAAAAACCTACTAAATACTTCAGATTCAAAAAAAGAATCGAATAAATCTGATGATTTAGAATATTTGCTAATATGTACACAAATTAATCCATGCCATTTCTATAGAATCGGTAGATAACTAGTGGATACCGTGTTGATGACGTCATATGATTCCAACTCAACCACACTAACCTGATTAAATCAAAATGCATGGAAACTAATAGCGAACCTCAATTATTGTGACTATGGCCCATAATCTATGCCTTTTATACAGTGTCGGGTAAAAGTATGGATCCATGTAAATGTAGGTGAACACTTCTACATATGGATAAAATCAAATGGCAGATTCAATGAACATATCTGGTGTAACTGGAAATACGTCAACTCTTTTATACTTTGAATAATTTTAACACCCTTTTTTTAGAAGTTCGTCTCTATTTAATTTGTATTTATACCCACACGAATTGAAATACATTTAAACCTTTTTTTTCAAAAAAGTAGTTCTTCAATCTTTCTAAATAGTTAGTATCTAAGTTTGTAACTGGTAGAGATTGAAATAAATTTTATTATTATGAAGCTGCGAAGTGATATTTTATACTTCTACACAACTCAAAACAGCTCAGTTACTAGTAAAACAACACATAAGTCTACTATGTACGTAAAATTCGATTGAATAATGCAATACGACCCCCCTCACCACTTTCCGATGGTAAAAATTTTTCCATTATTTCATCACATCACATCACAAATTAAGAAACGATTTTCGCAAACATCTGAGTAGGTATATTTTAAAATTAGTATTTGGAGCCATACATATTAAAACTATTTTTCGCTCCTCATCGGCTATTACAAGTTATTAAGGTTTGTTCCCTTTTTAACGGTCTGCTACCTAACTTCCTAATAAAGTTGCAAAGAGAAAAGGACTAGTCATTCTGACACTAGGAAATGTTCGCTATCTTCGTGATATTACGTATATTAAATCGATGATAACATTGTTATTAATAAAAGAAAATGTATATGATATTTTCAAAAACGTATGGATACTAAAACCTCAAACAACTGGCGCGCCATAAAAGCATTGAAAATATTCGCATAATTTAAAAAATATCGTCTGCAATTTTATACACAAAATCAATGGTTTTACTAATAAATTTGAAATTTACTAATCAAATTGGTAGCATTGCTAAACATCACAATTTGTAAGATAAGTTGCCTATATTCATTCATCAAGGAAACTCATTTTCATGAAGAATTGCATTTAGAAATCAGATCTACGATCTTTCCAAAAGTACGTTTTTTAATAAGCTAATTATTTTAGTAATACTATATCACCAAACTTTATCTTCAGATACTTAAAGGCACTTATTGAACAATTGATTTCATGAACAACCCCTCGATAAGAGCTTAATATCAGTGTGAATTTGCAACACTTATATTCATCTTAACTTATTTATTTCTTTGGTTATCATTGTTATAGTTTGTTTTGTCACTAAGGCTTTGGGATACGCGAATTCTCTTTGCCCTCTTGGTTTTTGCTATGGTAATTTTACCATATCTATTAAACTTTTGCCGATTTTTAATATGTCACACATTACATTAATAAGGGAGCTACGAATTTACTTTTTTATCCAAGAAAAAGGGATAATTTTTAAAATTTTCTCCGCTAAAATATTTGTTTGCGACACGTTTAAACCTGGGCCCTTTGAGCACAGAAGCATACATGCTTGCCACTACATCAAACGAAGCCAGCATTGTTATGCCTTTAAGCTGCTCTTCCAATTTATCGAAGTATTCATATATAATTTTCCTTGACATGGCTCGATTTTGTTGTTGTTTTGGTACCTCCCGTGCGACAATTTATCTTTGTCATTTAAAAAATGAATAAATGAAGTCTTTCCCGGCGAAGTGTGTTTAAATTTCTTAATCGTTTTGTTTATTCTATATAAAAATTCCTTAATCATTAATTGTTGACTTATAACATCGAAGGAGTATGGTTCGCTGCTGCGCTTAACATTAAATTTTGTAATTTATTTTTAATTTGTTTGAATTTTTTCTAGGTAGTTTTACCTGTCGTTTTAAAAAGTATCAATGACCTAAGAAAAGGATTATTACTTAACTGTATGTGGGTCAAAAGCCAGAGTATAGCCCACAACATACATTTTCATAAATACACAAATCGTATTAAATAATAAAAATCAAATTACATAAGTAAATTTAATTACATGTATGAATTTTAGGCCATTTTATGATTAAATGTTTTAAATAAATAATCATGTGCGTGAAACTCTTTTTAATTTGAAAATAAAAAAATATCAATTTATTTAATGTTTTTGAAATTGAATCGAAACATTATCAAATTCACTTACTAATTTGTTTTAAATTAAATTTCAACTGCACTTACATTTTATCTTTAGTGTAGTATCTCTTCCATTTATTTAATTTATTTATTGAAAGAAAGTCTCGCAAAGAATTATCTTCTAGTTGAGGTTTCAATTGAAAAGTAAATTACTTGCTTTACCTTCAAAGAGGTCTTCGGCTGCATCTTGGTTTGATTTTGAAACAAAAGGCCTTGGATGGACTCCTATATGCTTATTTGATATAGTAAGAACTGTCAACTACATTCCCTTATCATTTCGCGGCGCTATACTTGCACTCGCGCTTATCTGCTTGCTTTGGCCAAAAGACGATAAGACGAATGACGAAAAGGTGAAAGACCATGGTTCTGCTGGTTTGCACTTATATAGAATTTTGCTTTACCACGACAACAAAATGAATTAATTTGTTTTCACCAATCGCGTAACTTCATTTTAAAACCGATGTCTATTTCACTTTATTTTAAAATACGCTGTTTCTGACGTCTCGTTCAAATCCCTCTTTTACAAAATTCCTTGTAGGTTTCTGAACATGAATATTTAAAAGGGTCTTAAGCTTAACTTTTTGTATTCCTTCAAATTTAGGAAAAGGTTATTTTCTGTCTTAATTACCATAATAATTACTTATGTCGATTACACACGTTAATTAGTATTTAATATTATGTGTAAAAGACAGTATCCTCTCATTCTGCTATGATCCACAATCGTTCTACTAAAAGCCTCGTTCTTCGTTAGACAAACACCTTGACGTTTTGCATTATCACCCTTTTGAAAAATATATTAGGCGGACCAGAAAGCTTATGGTCAGTATACATTTGAGCGTCAATCATAATTTGCTCTAAGATTAATTACACTGATTTGCAGAGTTTAATGGCTTATTGGGAGGTAGTTATCAGTTTATTAACATGAACCTAGAAACTGAATTTCTAAATAACCTATTTTATAAAATTTAATTTAACCTTTCGTAGCGAAAATAATAATTAATTGGTTCTGCAAAAATTAATTTGCAACTAAAACAATATTTCTTACAATATTAGCAAAAAACATGATATCAGACTAAATCTTAAAGAAACGTTAGGTAATGAAAATAACCAAGTCTGCAGCGTGTCAAATTTAAACAGGCAACAACATTTTTGGCTCCCTGGTTATTTATCGGTAGCTTGCCAAAAAGATAAATCGGCAATTTTAACCTCCTGAACTGTTCGCTTAAGTTTTGCCGAGCCATGTTTATTATAGGTGTTTAATTACTTAGATATAGTACGAGGGTTGCCTTTTAAGTAGTTACAAAAACTAGAAAAGAAAACAAATTTTTTGGAACAAACTGTTTTATTGTTTTTCAAAATATTCACCTTTAA
>JAHWXV010789777.1:0-12900 GCA_024586415.1 Phrixothrix hirtus
ATATATATATATATATATATATATATATATATATATAATCATCTAGATAAAAAATTTACGTGTATGTACATGAAAAGAAATTAGAAAAAGTTAGTGTGATTTTTTACGAGATGAAACTTACTAAATATATCGAGTTATAGATTTCAAAACAGATTTTATTTTAGTTAATTTAGTGTTCTGCTAATATTGACGTTGGAAACTTTTAAATGCAGTTGCTGGATTTTAAAAGCAAAGACTTGTGGACCTCGAAATTTGAACGTCTTTGTAGTGATATAGAAATATTGGAGAAAACAAATGTGAACTTAGTTTACAGCACAAATGGGTTGCTTTGAAAGACCTGGAAGAGGAAGATAAGTTGATCTTTAACACCAGAAATAGTGTTCCTGACTCATATAATCAGCTCAGTAAACTAGTGTTTACTGCTTTTTCCTTATTAGTGTCTACATTTTCATGCTAACAATCATTTTCAAGCATGAACCTTATCAAGAGTAAATTGAGAAGTCATATTATTAATGAGAATCTGGAACTGTCAGTAAAATTAACAATAACCTACAAACCTGACCTACCCATGCTTTCCGAGGACATGTAAGGCAATTGTTCACATTAATCACTAATGTGAACAATGGCTTTGGCGCTAATTATTGGTGTTTGTCAGTCATTGTCGTGATTTACTTTGATGGATAACTTACAATTTAATTTTATTAATAAATAATATCGTTATTAGGTATATCAAGTTTTATTCAACGTACCTATAGTTTAACTAAGGCTTAAGACTTTTAGTAAAGCTTATTATATTAATTTTAGGCCGCGTTGTGGAGTGAAATAAGATATAGTGTCAAGGGTCGAGAAAGGTATGGTTTGTCAATACAGGGCTGCTTTGAAATGATTGAAACTAGAACGGCCAACTCTACGTATTGTAATAGACAAATTTTTCAGGTTATTAAATTCCATCAAGCCCTTTTTGAAACATTTTGCACATGAAAATATTTTATGAACTGCTAGAGTTTGTCATAATTAATTCGTTACAAACAGTCAAAAAAATTACGAATCTATTTGCTGAAATAACAAATTAAAACAACATCTTGGATTGCACTCTGTTTATTTACTAATAAATGGGTGCTTGGCCTATACTGACACAAAGAAATGACTTAATTTTTATTTGCATTGTTTTCATTTTTTCAATAAAGCTTTTAGTTTAAAAGTAATGAGAAGAAACATTAAACTAATTGTATAAAATAAGCGGTATTTTCTCTTAAGAACCAAGTTGTTACCGTTTTTTGATAATTTTTACTTCCACAAAAAGTATCGGAAAAGTGAATAATAAAAATGCTTGAAAACGTACACAATTATGCAAATCTAATCTAATAAATCAAATACAGTTTTTTAATGATTTTAATTTACACTGAATGTTTATCAATACACATTGCAATGACTTGTAATATGAGTAGAACTGGAATAAACGTACTATGATGTAATAGCAAACCTGTATAAAGTTTGTGACAATACGTATTGCAAATCAGAAGTTCTTAAATTTTTTCCGAGAATTTTCTAAACTCGATTGTGCCCAAAGTAAAGCTGTTTAATTTTTTTTATTATTTTTTTGTAAATGTATAGGCCGTAAGGAATAATTAGTTAAAATATCTAAAAGTATTTCAAAGCAACCCTGTATAGTGAGGAAACGAGGAACGAAAGGGGATAGACGAAACAAGTTCACAAGACGTGTGTGGATAGTAAAGTTGGAAGAAGTCGTCCTCAGCAAACGCACCTTAATCTGATTAAGGACGTGTTTAGCAAAGGCCATCTTAGAAGTACCCTAAAAAGTTTAATAACCATGTACCTACCTATATAGCTAAAGTTTAAAATATTTGGCTCTCAAAAGAAATTGCAATTATTGTACTGTTGATATTTGACTGTGTTGACTAATGAGTTTGCCCACAACTGGGACAATTAAATTTACTGGAAAATATTATTACTCTAGGTTTCTGTTTTTCCATCCTTTTACATTTCTATAGTTACCAAACCACCAATGTCATGTTTCTACGAGAACAGCGGCATCCTTCAAATTTTTGAAATTTCATGTGCAGTTTTATATTACTAACACTTAGTTTATGTTTAATAAAGAAGCCAATGGTAGTAATTTTGATTTAATTAAAAAATTCAGAATCCACGACTCACGCTATGCAGAACGTTACGAAGAAGCGGCATAATTTAGTTCTTTCCAAACAAAGGAAACTTTAATATAAAGCCTTAAATATAAAAATATGTAATATATTAATAATATTTTTAGCGCCAGTGAAGGTTATGATAGTATCAAAACGCATGTGAGCTAAAGAATCAAACTTGATGACCTTATCAATATAAAATGTAAGAATTGTGACTTTTAAATAAAACTAAATTTAATTTATAATGAATCAAATAATAAATAGTTATTGTTACGAGGCTTCTATACCACTTGGTATCGTAATTTGAATGCAGCTCCCTTAAAAATGAACAAAATTGAATACAGTTTTTATATATTATTTAGAGAAAACCTAGAATTTAAGACAATTATTGTTTTTCTTCAAATATCTATAATTTTTGTTTAGCGGCCAAAAGGTTGAATTATGTATTATGAGGTATTATCCCAAATTAATGAATGTACTTCGGAATATTATGTGAAATGTTATCCCTACATGTTGAACATAAAATGGTAGCTTGAGAATTACGAAGCAAATTTTTATTCCAGTAAATTGCGTCACCTAACTATAAAACCGCTACGTTCACCGCTACAGTATATGCTATACATAGGCGCACGGCTGGAGCTTTGTAATAGGTAACACAAACTGGTAAACTGTTAACTTTTCACGCGATACCTTTAATAAACTTCGATACACAAAAACGATCGTATCGCTTGCGTTTGCGGTCGTATACATATTTTATTGTAGCGGGGAACTTGGGCGGATGTAATATAACGACGACTTGATGCACCCGTGACCTTTTTATCAAATCGTCGTTTGCGTATTGCTATTTAGGAACGTACGCGAAGGCGATGAGACGATGACGATTACAGGGAATCTTTCTTCAGCGTAGTTGCGCTTCCGTTATAGACACAACTCGAGACGCAACGACGCTTGTAGGCGAACTTAAATGGTTACTCAGCAACTCAATTATGTTTGGCCAAGGGCCATTTATTTTACAGGGTCGGTACAAATAACGGAAATAGTACTCAGTTGCCTACGAACGAGAGAATCACTGAGGCTATGATACTCCAGGAATCCGATCGGTCATGTTGCGTAGCAACACAGTTCGGGCCGAATTCTTAGAGTTCGGAAATGTAAAACTCGTCTTGGGTTTGCCAAGATGTTTCCTACAGATCTTTATCTGGAATAGTACTCAGGATTTTATAGCTTCGAAGGACTGACAAAACGTCACGTAAATATCGCTACAAATTTAAATACAAACAGCTTTGCCTTTCAGAGAAGTTTTATTGGGTCTAGTACGATTTTATGTGGAGTAATGCTCTGTATTGGGCCTCCTAGGAAGACTGTTTATTGCTTTGGAAAAGCAGTCTTTTATAGTCAACCTCATATCCTCATCCTCTATTTTGTGAATACGAGCATTGACAGCTTTATCCGTCTAAAATTTTATCAGTCTTGATAATGCATTTATATATTTGCACATTTAATTGCTTAACATGACGGAAGATCATTTTAGATTGTTTTTGTTTTATTTTTATAGGTTATCAAAACAATCTAAATTTAATTCTGACGGTTTTTGTTAAGTATTGCGTAATCTTATGCAGTGTTCATTTGGGTTAATATACTTAATTACCAATTTGTACAGGGTTATTGTTCATTTACTCAGTTTGGTGAAACTGTAAATGGACCAATTATTATTTACACAATTATTTAATTTAAAATAAAACAAAATCACTCACTCCCGTCCAATTTTCTTTAAAGCACTCTTAAAGTTCATTCTGTCTTTATTAATGTCTTAATTACTAAGCTTCCGGAATTACTGATATTGTGAATAAGCATGAATTATCGTAATTTCTTACTAGCGTTTCGCACTATTCCTGCGTTTCTGCAGAAAACGTTACAGGTGGAGGAAGTAAAATCGAAAGGAATTAGTAAGTATTTGTAACACATACAGTGTGTCTATAATCTCCGTTTAAAAATTTTGTGGAGAGATATTACCCGATAATCAAGCAAAATAGTTTGTTAAACGTTGATACAAAAACACACAAGGGCGCTACAGTGTTTGAAGATTAATAACAAATTTTCTGAAATATGTCAAGGCTATATTTAAATGAGTTATTTAAGATTATTACATAAAAATAGTTAATACTGAAGTTAACATAAAATTATAACACAACCTTTAACTTCTATCAATAGGTTCTATTATACTTTTCTGTACATATGTTTATGGAAACTATGTTGTTTAATTTGGCAAGTGCTGCATGCTCAGTTTGTCCAATAGTTTTCAGGTTTGTCTCTCCACCTAAAGGTTGCGGGATCGAACGCGGATAGGGTCGCTAAATGTTTCAGTCGAAACATTTAAGAAACATGCCTCCTTTCAGGATAAGAAAATAAATTCATAGTCCTCATGTCAATCTGATGTTTGCTACGTACGACATTTCTACTGAGATGTAACCCTTCAATTCCGGAAAAATGATATTAAGGGGTGAAGAAGTTTTTATTTAGCAGTATTGGTATTAATATTTTAAATAAAGAGATTTTTCAAATAAAATCATATTAAAGTCTCAAAAATATATGGACTATTCAAACTTTGACAATATGTTCCTATTCGACAACGCAAGCGATAAAATAAACGAGTTTTATAAAGTATTTTATAAATACTTCTATATTACCTCTCCGAATAAAAAAGTAAAATATGGAATTATACAATCAGAAAAATGGGTGGTTGACCAAGGAATATGTAAATCGAATATGTAAACGAGAATTACTTACATTAAACAAATTTATTACCGATTGAGTATTTATAGGGTATGTTAACATGTATAATCGAATATTAAAACAAATAATGATTCAATCCAAGCGATTAAGTTTAAAACAAGAATTCGTAAATTCCTCAAATAAAATTAAAGCTACTTGGCAAACTATCAAAAATAGTTGTGGAACGCAAAATTCAACGCAGACAGATGATCTAAAAATTATTGATAATACAGAGATACGCAATTTTTTAAATATCGCTAATCTTTTCACTCGATAAATTTTTTATAAGCGTTTGAAACGAGCTAACTAAACAATTTTCAAACATTCAAAAATATTTAAAATTCCTAAAGTTATGCAGTAAATTCTCAACGGGTTTTGATGAAATCTCCATAATCACAATTAAAAACAATATAAACATTTTAGTTTACGGAAATATTTAATTGTGCTCTTAAAACAAATGTATTCCCAGATAAATTTATAAGAGCAGTTGTTAAACAATTATACAGAAAAGGAAAAAAGCAGGTAAATCAAACTCATATCTTTGTTAACAGTACTATCAAAAATATTGGAAAAATTAACAGTAACTAACCTAGATACTAAAACTAAAATATTAACCGACTCACAATTTGGATTCCGCGTAAATAAAAATACTATTGACGCATTAATTAAATCTGTAGAAGAAGTTGGACAAAATCTCGATAAGAATATTAATACATTAGAAATATTTTAGGATCTATCAAAACCTATTGACTGCGTCGATCATAAAATCTTATTATCTAAACTAGAATATTATGGAAGTGGAGGAACACCTTTGGATTAGTTTAAATCGTATTTATTAGATAGACCATAGTTGGTTGAGATTAAATGGAAAAACTGCGATCAAATGTTCACCCATCGATCTGAAATGGCATTGATTAAATGCGGTGAACTGCAAGGGAGCAACATTGGTCCAGTTGTTATATCTGATGTAGCATTTAGCATTATAGATTGTGAACTTATATTTTTTTCGGATGACACAAATGTAATAATACAACATAATGACATCATGAAGTTAGAAAATAGAGTAAATATAATAGTCAATACTCTGCATAATTGGTTTAAGTCAAATCGACTATTATTACATTTTGAAAAACCTTCAATAGCATTTCTTTCTCTTCGTTCTAATAAATATAACTTTAACATCCAAATAGATAATAACGTTATAATGTCTGTAGAGACTACAAACATTTTGGGTGTCACTATGGATGAAACAGTTACTTAGCCATCATACATTACTGCAATGCCAAAGCGGCTAGAATTGGCGATCTATACATTAAATATCCTTAGAAAGTTAGTTGACAACAATATTGTAAAGACAGCATATCAATCGTATTTTGAAAGTATTGAGGTAACTCAAAAGACGCTGAAACAATACCTAAGCTTCAAAAACGGGCTCTTAGAATACATTGTAACGTAGGATATCTCGAATCATGTAGAACAGCTTTTTTGGATAGACAAATATTTACTGTGACAAATAAATATTTATAAAGTGTCACAACATATTCATAAAAATTTGCCTGACTTGCAAAGACAACTTGATTGACACTATTAAGATACTAGAATAAAATCTACTTTAAGACTACCTAAATCAAACCCTTCATTTCATTAAAAGGGGCTAATATACCAAGGTATTAAAATATATAACAAGCCACCAAAAAAAATTGCGAATATGAATTCATCTAACGAGTTTAAAACTTCACTCAAAACTAAAGTCGATAGTATTTTATAATAGCAGTGAATTTTTTTTTTACACAAAAACGAAACTTATTTAACAGAGCGCTGAAACTCACTCCTACGCTTTCCTTAACCCTTAGTCAGGGTTCGAAGAACTAAATTTAATTATATTTAACTAATTCGTCTTCATTTTTTCTATTATTAATTATTATCTAAGTTTCTATGTATTTTGTATTATAATAATTGTTTGTATCTATTTAATTCTTAGGAAATAAAAATATTATTACTATAATAAAAAACAAATATTGTGCAATCTGCACGCGATGTGAGAGGGAAAGTATCGCAATCCTTTGTTGCAAATGTTCTAAAAACTATAGTGGCACTTTGATTAGGATGGAAGCTAACGTTACAGGGGATCTCTTCAATAAAAGCATTGAAATGCACAGTGTCATATAACATCAATTAATTGGCGATGGAGACCAGGATGTTTCTTGAGGCACGAATATACGATTATCGTCTATTCCAAAAAATATAATGCAAAAACTATCTTCTGCGCATTGTCTTACAAAAATACTCTGGTAAGTTATTGAATTATGAGAAATAAATACAACGCGTTCTTCCTATATAACTTTGTGTTCTGGGAAGAGAACGTAGCAATTTCAGAAATAAACCAGTTCCTCTTAGCCTATAAAAAATCGTCAAGAATAATACCTCACAAGCACGAGACTTGAAAAATGACTGTTTACATATATGGCGAGCACAAAAGTTGTCAAAACATTGCATATTTCTCATACTCCTCTACAAGTTCTGCTATAATTCATATACCTAGCACGGAGGACTGGTATGCTATATGACATTCGGATGTACTTTAATGTGTCGGTTGCTAAATCCCGCGGTCTTGTCGTGAGCATGAACAAAATTATAACTGCAAATTTACGTGGAAACAAAAGAATTCTCTCACTGAAAAGATCACATAAAGCGCGTTGTGAGGCTTTTACAATTTTCTTCAAAAGTAGTAGGAAACATTATAATTTAGAAAGTCTATCCTACAGTCCCACTGTCACATAAACGTATTTCCACAGAATGGTACGCAGGACTGGCTAAAAATAAAACTGCCAAGATCTAAGAACGGAAACATGTTCGTAGAAATGTTTCCTTCCCGACAGTGATTATGGTCGTGAAGCTAACGCCGTCCCAGGACTTCCCAGCGAGGAATGCAGAATAAGTATAAACAAGTTCCTGCATTTCCTGAAGAAAATCAACAAAGATATTGAGGAGCAAACTCAGAGTTAGGCTAAAATTTCACTGTGAAAACAAAAAGGCTGCATATAATTTACATTTAATAGAACAGAACTGTTCAGCAGATAAATCTAAGCTATATTCTGTGAAAAACAACTCAACACGGTGTCCAGTAAATAAGCAACATAACGTTAAAGGCAGATATATTTTCGTATGTACGACAAAACACGTTTATAAAGTAGTTTTCTAAATTGTACAGTTTTCAAAATATTCACAATTTAAGTTTTGCATCCGAACCTGTGTATTTTCGGACTCCCCTTGTAAGATAAAAGTTCACTATAATTCTTGTTTTTAATAAGTAATTTTAAAGTTATATGAAGACAAACACATTTATAAATACATACAAGACAAAAGCGCATAACGTAATATGACTGTAGGTCATTACAAGTTCCTTGAACTTTTTTATAAAGTGTTCAGAATTTTATTCACAGGTCGTAATATCCAAATTCAATTTTTGCATTTTTACAAATAGGACACAGTATATTTTATTAAAGTAGACAATGTAGTATTTATTAATCCTCAATGTGATATAAATATAAGTGCACCTTAATTTTCAGTAGCTTTAAAATAGTGTAGCAATGCTTGTTAACTGAACAATAAGATTGCAGTCTATATGTTATAGAAAGTTAGGCACTATAACCAATTTGATGTGATAATCAAGTGATAAAGGCGGTAATAGTAAATAAATGTAGAAATTTCATTGGATAATCAATTATTCTGATAATAAGGTCTTGAATTTCTTATTCATTTTCATATGTGTTGCAAATGCAGTTAAAGTGTATATAATTTTATTAATAAGAGTTATATTAATATATTTTTTTAAAATAAATATATAAAAAATAAAAATAATTAATATGTATAATTTACCCTATTAGAGCAACTGAAACGAAAATTGTTTGTTAACATCACGTGTGTATGCTCAAAATTATTTTAACAGGTGTCGTTCGTTAGATCACTGCAAATACTTAAGGAACCCTTTTATTGCACCAGAAGCGTAGCATGCGAAAAAAAGTAGAAAAAAGGTAGTTTTAGGTCATGAAAATAAGTTGGAAATACCTCTAATGATTGTAAAAAATCCAGAATCTGGTGCGAGAGACGCTAGCAGGGATTTAAGAATTAATAAATATTCGATGTCAAACTGCACTAGACAAAATAACTTGGTTCCCTATCGTTTTCAATTACATCAAGAACTAATTGAGAATTATTTTGAAAAAAGAATAAAGTTTATCATTAGGCATAAAACTAAATAGTGGAAAACGAAGATTATTTTAATTTGTTGTTTTTATTGACGAATATACATTCCACAGAAGTGGTTTTGTGAATATTCACAATTACCATTACCATGATATCTAGTACGCGTTTATAATTGTTCCGTACATTTTTGTAAACCATGTAACAAGTAAAAATTTTTTAAACTTCTTAAGAGAGGAATTTTCACGATTCATTGAGTGTCTTTCATATTACGTGAAAAATACAAATGGGGATACAGGTGAACGATGCACCGGCTTATTTTATTGTAAACGTCCGACAACAAATTAATGAAAGTTTGGCACGTTACATTTATTTAAATATTAACATTTTATTTTATTATCATTAATAATTAAATTTTATTAGGTCCAATTAAAAGGCTAGCCAGATCGCATGGTCCGAGGTCCATTGGGCTTTTTTATAGAGAACTATTAAATCCTACGTCTACGGTAGATTTGATTGATAGAATTAGATGGTCCTTTCTCCGCATTATACCTGCCATGGTTAAGAATATGAGACAATATTTAACAAGAATAATCGAATTATGTCTAATGAAAAATGGTAAACACTTTGAATATACTCTTTATTGAGCTCGGTAGTGCTTGTTTCTGAAATATTGTTGAACATCTAAACACACCGGCAAATTTAAAGCACAACTATAAAATTTAATTATTTTCACTATAGTATACATATTGTTAATATTGCTCAGATAATCTCCTAATACGAAGTTAGGTAAAGCCATTTGAATGTATTTTACAAAGATTGTACTATATGAAACTTGTTTAAGGACAAGAAAAATCGAAGATGTCATACTCGAACAAAATACTGATTTTAAACGGAATAACTTTATTGTATATTTTAGACTTGTTTAATCATTTAATGCGCCATGATTTTGCTTTAATAGCGTGCGTTTCTGCCGCGAGTCCCTACAACTGCAGGCATTCATCTTCCCATACTTCTGATGAGGCCATCCATCAGTTCCTGTGGTAATCTGTCTCATTCCTCAATGAATGAAACTTTCGCTTCTTCTCTGGCTTGTACAGCAGGAAGTCTTCCTCCAAGCATGTGCCACATATTTTAGATCGGTTGCAAACCCGGGGAACACGATGCTAATTCATTTTTGTTATACCCACTTGGTTCAAAAAGCCAGTTACACAGTGGGCGATGTGTGGGTGCGCATTACCCTGCATTAAGATGAACTTTTCTCCGATATATGAGGCAATAGGTACTAAATGGTCTTGGAGAATATCTCTGATGTACCCATCTACAGTTAACGTCTCACCATCAATCACCACTAACTCTACGCGTGCTCCCCAACATATACCGCTCCACACCATAATTGAATCTCTACCAAAAGATACAGTAGTAGTAAAATAAAATAATGTATTCTGTTTCCCTTGGCGTCGATACAATCTTTCCCTACCATTAATTGATTTTACACAGAAACGGCTCACGTCCGTGAAGAAAATTTGACCCCACTGGTTATTATTTCAACTTTAATGTTTTCGACCACTTGAGGCCACCTTCTTTAAGTTCTTTTCTTAATGTGCGCTCACTTACGGTGGTACCACGAACATCTTGCAGTAGGTTTCTTGTTTGAACAACCGTTTGACGCCTGATTCGCAGTGTTCACAACTGTATAAAATGATTATCTGCAGCCGTGGTTGAGCACTTTCTGCCTTTCCCACTTCTACTCACATACTACTCGGTTTACCTCCAACGACTTACACTACGATGGAAGGTTGATTGAGATTTACCAGACATTCGGGCAACAACCCTGTATGTTTGACCATATTCGATCATTGCTACGTCCCTAGCAATATTAGTCGGTACTAAGTCCCTCATTATTATATGGTCTTTGCAATACAAAGAAAACTGACACAACAAATCTAAAGCAAAGCAAATTTCAACAAATCCAAACAAATTAAAGTGATTACCTTAATAACAACTTAATTGATGTTTACAGATAATACGTGTTTTAAATTTGAGATACAAAGCACATGTTTGAAGATTTGACAGCGAGCACTTCAAATATTTAGGGGATCATTCACATCTATCTATATATAGGTTATAAACCAATAAAATAATGAAATACAGTAAAGTTACCATCTGTGCCTTTAAATTTGCCGGTGTGTGTATACGTAAAATTGATTCTCTTGTTTAGTATGCTTGAACGCTGAAGTAAATTTCTATTCCTGATCCCTTTTACAACCATGTATTGGTTTTCTACGATAGCTTATAACAGGCCGACTAGCTCTTTGGACCCTTAAAGGTTGTTAAAAATCCCGCTTACTCTGAATTAGCTCGAAGCTCCGGTAGTCACAATAAATAACAGGGGGTTTTACAGTGTTTGTTCGTAATAATTGGGCTAAAAATTCAGGACGGCTTACGAGAGTCGAAAATCGGGGAAAAAGACGTTATTTGCGAACACCACCTTATCTGGCGATAAGGAATCTAATTTAACTGTGAATGCGATGTTCTTACTCTGAGATACTTACGAAATGATTATTTACCGTATGCCACTGGAGAATCTCATCTAATGTAATTCGGTTAGACTTAAAATTTGCAAATGTTTTCCTCTACTTAGGTCTAATATTTTCCTGTAAGAAAAGTACTGTTTTACTTTATTGCTAAAATTACCTAGAATCCTGAAATAATAAGATAACCTGTTTTTAACTAAATTGCTATAATGAAAATAGGATAATTTATACAGGCAGTAAGAGCACATTCAGAGGAACAATTGTTAACTAATTAAAATGGTAATATAGAGAGAGGGATTCCTAAATTTAATTATTTAAAGGTTACCTTAATTAATAACAAAATATTGACTCATTTGTTAAATGTGGTTCAAAATTAAGATACTTAACTAAACTAATTATTTTTCTTTAATTTCAAAGTTGAAAGAATTTACACAATATAATAATAGCCAATTTTCTAACTAATACTTGATGGTAGTAACTCCCTCAGCGAATGACTATTACGTTATGACATCGGCGTTGAAGGTCAGACTTCTCTTAGTGAATTTAGCTGACCGATAATATGAGATGGTCTTAATAACGGAAAAATTGCCACTTACTTGTATTTATATGTGGAAATTTGTGACATTTTATAGCGAGACCCAATGCATACCGTATTTTATGTCCACATCGTACGTGGAGTACCATCTAAACGTCCTACCATCCTCCGGCCAAACTGAACGAGGAATACGAAGACTTGACCAAACCTTTTTAGATTCGCATAGAGCGCCAATTTGCCTCATTCACAACGATTCGGGTAGTTGATAATTGTTACGGGTAGCTAGTTCGTATTTTCATGAATTTTCGGTCGGCATTGCCAAACGATTGCGTCACGCCTCACTACTACGTACTTCTTAAATCAGAGGTTTGGTCTCAACTAACTAACTTTGTATCCTTTCACCTTGAGACTGTCGGTAAGGGGGTTGGTGATTGTCGTCTATTTATAGGAGCATACATGTTCTCGTGAGAAAGCTGATGTTGTAAATCGTTTTCACAATCATGAACCAGGGGTTTTCAAATGTTAATAACTTACAAAAAAAATTAGTAGCAACCTGTAAAATCCTTATTTATAAATTTCGATACCAAATTAATATTGGTAATTTACACATTTGATTTTGTTACTAATTTTCTTATATATATATATATATATATATATATATATATATATATATATATATATATATATAGAG
>JAHWXV010789805.1:0-10446 GCA_024586415.1 Phrixothrix hirtus
AATCCTTGTTTTGTTTATGATTCCACCAATTAGGTTTACAAGAAGTTATATGGAATTAAAGAACTTATTGAAGTGCTCACAGAGGCTACTACCTTGCAATGGAAGTTATGGTTGTAAAATAAGTTATACATGCTAGAGTTTCAACATATAATGTGCCGATATCACGGCAAAACAAAAAATTAATTAATGTATAAATATAGCAAAACTGGCGTGATCTAGTAATCAGGAATTTCAACGTTTAGATTACGGCCTATCTAACTTGTCAAACGAAACTATATAATTGGATTTATTGACCGTAAGAGAAACTCTGTGTACAACTCATGAGTAAAATTCGTTAATCTCCTAACTGATTGTGTCCTCCACTCACTTCGGTCGTCTAGGGTTTAACTTACTATCCCAGAACTAAAATGTAATTTTATTCCCTAGATGTATAAAAAGTTAATAACTTTTCATGCATAATAATAATAATATACCTTTATTTAGCCATGCTATTGTTTGGTCAATACAATATTACATTTAAAATAACGGAAACCCCACCAACCAGACGTGATTTTATGTCGATTTAGTCTCAATCTTAATCCAAAAATGCTTCTTAAGGCAACTTGCACGCTTTGAATACGGTACTGTCAAGTCAATTTATTTAAAAATATCTCGAAAAAAGGTCTTTGAAAAGTTCAAACTTGGTACAATGACTGAGCCGCTAATAACAAGCCAGCCGCTATAAGTACAATTTCTGTATTGCCCACACAAGCAGTCCACTTGGGGGGAGGGGCAACAGACATTTTTGATTAAAAATGTTTATCTTCAAAGTTGTGACATACATATTTTACGTCAAATTTTAAAACTCTAAGATGTATCCAATAATAATGTTTGAAATCGCTATCTGTACCGTTTTCGAGAAAATTCTTTTGTGTTTCTAGCATAAAATCATCTTTGATTACTACATTATCAGCTGGCTTTGACAAATCGAGAAAATGAGATTGATGTCAAACAGTTATTGTTAATAGGGTTATCGTAGAAAGGTAAAATAAGCCTAAGACTTATTCAAAATGGTTACTTTTTCTAGTGAAGAATATGCTGATATGCATTTATTCTATGGGGAAGTACAATATAACGAGCATGCACCGGAACAAAAATACGCAGAAAAATTTCGTTTAAATTTTGGTTTAGTATTGTCACGGTCTCACCTTTGACTGGTAAATATTCTTTATTAATTTCTGAGTATTCATTTGAGTACACCCTGTACATATGTACTTATGATTTCCTTTAGATCGAATGTGTATAAAATGGGGATATTTAAAAATTGAAAATTCGTTTTGGATATGTTTAAATATGTGTAAATTAGTAAATAATTCTTTTTCTTACATTTGTACTTCGGAAAGGAAGATTCTTGGTAATTAATAAGCCTAATTTAGGAAATTCATTAAATACAGTTTATTTATGCGGTATGTGCCGCCGTCTAGGGACAAAAGTTGTGAATATAAAATTCACTTTAAAACTTCGATTTGGTTAAAATACATTTCCTTATCTTACATTTTTTGTGGTAATTCTTCGGTCGTAGACTGCCTTGAAAATACACACTTGTGCTCCGACTTTGTTAAGATACGAGCATACGATGGAAAGTGTCGATTATTATTTATTTCTGTAATTTAAAAACAAGCGTTGTTCATTTTAATACAACGCTTGGCTGGTAGGTTATATTCCTTTATTCCTAATCGCTGCGTTATTATGAGCGATCATAAATTGTTAAACACTGAATGGAAGATATGCTGATTGGTGTTGTTAATTTCGGATGGACGTATAAGATGCTGCGTCGACGTATGAAGATCTTAAGCTCGTGCAAAATCTCAATTTATATCATTTCTTATAAACTGTGAGGGCGATGTTTTCAACTTATTCGATAGCTCCGAATTCTGCTGAACACATGTGTCCATACTGATAGACATCAATAACATCTTTAGTTTCTTTTAATTTTCAAATTAAGTATAAATTCTGCATTATGTATTAATAGATGTTTGCTGCCTTTCTAATCTAATTATGTTTTAAATGTAAAATAATTTTGTCGCTTTGTTTTGCTTACCATATTTAATTTTTGCGTTACTTAATACTTAATAGCTTTTCAATAATTGCAAAATAAGAAAAAAACTTCTTTACTTTTTGGATTTAAAAATATATTGATATCAAATTCTTTAGTCATATACGAGGTGCACTGGATAATTTTATGCGCCATAGGTATAAGTTTCTCTAGAGAAAAGATATGAGATGCTAGCGTTTAACATTCATGGTATAGTTTAAAATGCTTTATTTTTAAATAGTTTTTACCTGTTACTACTTTTTCATAATTGGTTAGCGTATACTTTTTCATGTTTTTTTTTTGTTTAACTAGGGTTCATACCATTCTCACTTAACTGATTAACTATTTCTTATAAACTAAATTGACGCTGTTATTATAACTACTCATTTGGTAAATAATTAACGCTTTTAAGCTCTTTAAATTTATTTTTATGTTAAGGCATCTTATTATTTCATGTCATTTGATAGTACATTTTGTTCTACGTAATTTATTGACGGAAGTCAAATTATTTAGCATTGAGTTAATGTTATACAGTATCCGTTATATACAAGATGCCGTCAAATAATTCTAGGTTAGCTTTGATCTATAAATAGCGTTTCACTTAACCTGTTTGATTGTTAAATATATCCTTTACTAGGATTTATAATTAATGTTACTGAGACTGGCAGTGTAAATTCAGTGATTCTAGGTTAGATTTGATCTATAAAAAGTATTTCAGATATCGTTTTGATTGTCAATGCGTCCCTAAACAGGACATAAATTTACAGTTATTATTTACTTTATTTTTATTTGTTGATATGATGTTATGCAATTTATGAGTAGTCTACTGGTTGTTCGAATAAATACCTACTTACTTGTTGAACTATCTTGTTGTAACTTCACCGAGCTTCCTTTTACATAGTTTACATTCCTTTAGGTTTTCTTAGGTCTACTGTTCCAGATGCTGAGTTCCTGCTGTGAATAGGTTTATCTTAAGTGAACATCTTGTCGTTCAGGTGTTCCTTGTGACTTTTAAAGTGAACGACTGGCGCCCTACTTATTCTCTACTATACTTTGTTTTTGTCTTAAGCAGACTTCGACTTAATCCAGGTCAAGAGGTATATACCGAGGAGTACATTTTCTTTTAGACAATTTTTTACCAACATTAGCTACACCATCCCCCCCCCCTTCTCTACCGCTTTGCTACTGAGCTAGAATCCGTGGCAGTATATTTACAATTTCTAAAACATTATTGCCACAAATAGTAATTAAAGTATTGTCAACAACAAAATTAAGCTTTATGCCATTTACAATGGTATTTATATCGTTCATATACGATATAAATAGAAGCTGTCCTAATATACTACCTTGTGGAATACTGAGATGGCATTCCTTAGAACTAGAAGTATCATTGTTATATTTAACAATTTGAGTTCTGTTTGTTCGATAATGTTTAAACCACTCCGTATATATACTCGGACATTCTGCAGAGTTATTCAAGATTTAGAATCCCCCATAGATGGTTCAAATTAATACCAAGACATATGTAGGCAGAGTAATAAATAGTAAACAAAATTAATATTCTTTTTAATAACTTAGTGAACTTAGTTTTAAGTTTTTACTTCAATACATCATTACTATTGCTACCTAATTTGTGCAAAGTAATGGAATTAAACAATTCAACAATCTTTCGGTGAACTACAATTTCAAGAATTCTTTTGCATTTAGGTACCATATAATTCAACTAAATTCCTTAGCATTAACAATAGTTTAATAGCATCGATGTGTTGATTAAATGAAATAAGGTATTATTTAAAAATTCCGCATTGATACAACTTGTACTCGATTTATTTTTTAAATTTATAATAAGTGTCTTTAATTCTTGCAGATATATTGTATTAAACTCATATAACTCATTGTTTGATTTTAAAAAATTATTAGAATTATATTTTGAAAGGCCTTCAGGAATAATTTTCGCCATTTTATTAAGATATAAAAAACTGATTAAAATTTTCCCAAATAGGAATAAATTATAACAAATTCCCAAGTAACAGTTCATTCAATATATCTTCGAAATAAACAGTTTCTAAACCAGAAACATATTTTCAGACAATATTTTATCTGGAATAAATTTATAAGAATTTACTAAATTGAAAACAAAATTTGTAAAGTACCAAACACTAAATTTAATTAATCCAAATAATAAATGTTATAATAGTAAATGATTTAAAATTTTAAAACCGTGATTACAAAGATAAATTTTATAATATGTTTATTATCTTAGAAAATGGGAATAATTGAACAAAAAATGTAGATGTGCATATCGAGTATAGGACAATAACAGATTTTCGGTCTAACAGTCTAGCAGTCTAACAAATCGCTAACAATAACTATAGTGCTTTCTTCCGGATATTAAATTAAAAATAAAACCATGTATTGGCGTATTCAATTAATAGCATGTGCTTTTACCCTAATCAGGTTTTTGTCAGATATTTAGTTACTTTAAGCTATTAGATTAAATGTTTAGGCCTTATCAAGACTGTATTTTTTTAGCAGAAAGCGTTTGCACCGCCTAATTTAGCAACGGTACTAACAATTTCCTTAGACATTATCCGAAATTACTTTAATTTGAGCAAACATTGTCCTATCACAACAGTTTTAATCGTTGTTGATATAATTGATGTACCGATGTAATCTGTTGAAGTCTAAATATATTTGAATATGTTGCAATTGAAAATGTCTAATAATAATTTGCTGAGTGTTTTATTTCAGTGGGCTGTCTATAAACCATATTAATTCCAATGAGCTCTAGAAATATATAAATGATGTGAGATTAATATTTTTGTACTAGTTTAATGATCAATAGGAGAAAGCGCGTATAAAACAACTAATAGGATATAACAAACTCAGATTGAATACTATCATTGACGGGAGTGTTGAGTTGCATAACTTATCACGTATATTAGGCCAAGGATTTAAGTCTCTTAACTAAATTCTAGATGATGGTTTAAAATATGTTATGATACAGTTATACTGTTACAAATAGGAGAAGTCGATATTCTTAGTTGCAAGCGTAAAGGGAAGCTTACTTGAAGTTCCAGTTATAGAGCGCTGACCCTTTTCAGGTATTACAATATTTAACACGGGCTCCAAGGGAACACAAACCTGTAAAAATTTAATCTTATTTGAAAAAGAATTCTTACAAATTTTCCCGTAAAAACTTATTACAAAACCGGGCCTATCTGTAATGACTTACATACAACCATTTGTTGTATATACACCATAGAAACTTTATCTATTTAGTATCATATTATTATACGCTAATCGGTTTGTTGCAATTGTTACATTGTATTTAAAATTTTTTTTAGACTTAGAAGAACTGGTATTTTCCAGGTAACTGGTAATCATAACAGCGTCAACACAGCTCCAGATTGATTATTTGTCGAGGTTTCGATCAGAAACATGTGCTGGGGTTCGGTAGATGTCTTTGTGCTGTTTTTAAAAAGTTTACCACATTTTTCGATTAGCACCAACAGGATTATTTAAAGGTACAATTACTTTCATTTCATTCTATAGTAAACCCTTCTCACTTGGTTGTAAACACCGCTGGGCAGAGAATGAGATGAAAAATGTGAAAAATTAGTGCATCTGAAGTTAGTTGGTCTTATGCTGTTTTATGGGTGGTTTCGACCATCTACTCTACAGAGAGTCACCGGTGGCCCCAAATTGCTTCAATACCTTCGCGGTAGCTATAATTTGGAAAATATATCGTCACTATTAAATTCCCTTCAATTTTTTAGTTTCGTATCATCTATTTGTAACTTTGTAAATTTTTAGTTTTAAACAAATTTATTTCACTCAGATTGAACTTTTATTGGACAGTAAATTCTGTTCATTGACGTAGCCATGAAGGTGAAAACGAGTTTCGTTAGTCATGAAAAGGATACTTAGAACGCTTCGATCTTCTTTAGTCATCTGCAAAAAAGTATTACAAAAATTAAGGTGATCAGGCAAGTTGCTATTTTCTAATGGTTGCACTATTTGCAACTTGTAGGGACGCTGTCGGAAATACTTCTTTAACATCCAATGCATACTTGTTGCTTATAAAGCAAGCGTAACTGTATAGCACCCAATTTTGAGTACATATGCTAAGACTATGTCTTGATGATCTGGTGCTTTGAATCGATTCACCTTATTGCCATCTTTTACGTAATTTAGAAGGGTATATCGAGAGGGAGCGCGGTGTACATTGGTTTGAAGAGCGAACTACCTTCAACAAAATTGCCGTCCACTGAAAAAATGAAGCTTGCATTTTTATTATATCATATGCTATTGAACTTTGAAACTGTCAGATATTGCCATGTCCGTTATTTAATACCTTTAGAGAGCATACTCGATTTATCAGCCTATTAACGTATATTAGATTTTAATTTTATGTTTATTGTGTGATTTAGTAACGTAATTGTTTGTTAATTATTCATAGTTTTATTTAGTAAATTTAGTTACAAGAAAACTTCGGAAGAAATACAGCTAAGCCATTGTGGAAACTCTAATTAAGTGAGACATTGATTTACTAATTTAAGATGTATTCAAGTATATTAACAACCAGAATAACTCTCGAAGTTGATTCTCATTCAAAACGTTTCATAATAAGTCCGCGAACGAGTGCCGTCATGGTGATTTTCATACTATTAAATAACCAGTGTGTAACCAATTCATTGAATTTAGGTTAAAATTTTTTTTTGTTCACTTTGAACCTTTCTTACACCCTGAATTAGTTTGCGGCTCAAAATTCTATTTTCTAATGTGATTCAGTTTCAACCGTCTCATAAGGTCCAGGTCTATCGTCATACCTGTTTGAATTGTCAATCTAAGAAGATGACTTGTCAGTGTGGAATTTCTTTGCGTTAATTGTAGAAAAAATGTGTAACATAATATTTTATGTTATTTTGTTTATTTTGATTTCGTTAAAACAAAAACACCGATAAAAGGTAACTTAAAACACCCTACAATTTTAAAATAGTTATTCTTAAAATATTATAACCTTGAAATAATTTCATTAAGGAAATTTTTAAACAAATTCTGAATTTTGCTATGTTTACCATTCGAACTCATTGACATCTACCTTCTACTTCAAAGTGTTAAGAATTATTTCGACATTTCTCTCTACGCCTTTATTTATGACCGTAGGCTGTTTGAATGTTTGATTCTTCCAATTAAATATATGAAAGTTAAAGGAGCAGGATAAAGTCTCGCAGGAAATCTGTTGGCATATAATTTGGCAGTAAACAAGTTGCGGATATTTTATATTTGAAATTTCATATTTTAATGGAATTTACATAAATGATAAAGAAGTAGGAAAATGCAAAATTGTTGTTTTTATTTTGTTAGAATCTTTTTTAGAATTTTAAAGAAAAATACCTTGAAAACAATATTAACTGTTTCATTGAATAAAAACTAATAACATAAATACTTTATGAACTGTCAGTTGGTTTGATAATATATGAATATGCCTGTTGTTCCTATATTCAGTGAACATACACGAAGTTATTTTTAGGAACCCATTTTCAACATAAATTAGAAATGTGTGATTTAAATTTTTTGAGATTTGTGGTGTAGATATTCTATGTCTGATGTGCAGAGAAATTTAAGAAAGTACGATGTGGATAAATACTTCTTCCAAGCACACATCAATTCTATCATAACTAGTTTGAGAATGATACAAAATCCTTAGGATTCTTTCACAGAAATTATATATCCAATAACCTCAATTTTTAACTTTTGGAAATAGACATTACCTCTCATGGCTTTGTAGGATAAAAATATTCTTTACAACACTAACTACCAAGAATTTTAGTGTTTGTCACTGTGGGTTTCAAAATCTACACAGTTGGCGAAAATAATCAGTCACAAATAGCTGTTGTTAATACGCTATCCAGTTTGATTCAGATTTCTTGTGCTTTTGAATTTTGCTGTTGTTGGTTCATTTGAAATGGAAAACTACACTTTTGATGACCAGATAGATATATTCCTAACGCTTGGATTTTTCTAAGACAGTTGTCGTGAAAGTGTTCGCGTGTACTAAGAGAGGTATCCGAGTCGCGGAATTCCAAACTCTCAGAATTTTGCCAATATCTAGTACCAATTCAAGAAATAAAACAACTACAAGCCTAAAAAGCGAATGATAGAGGTTGCCGATAGATCCGAAATCCTGTAGTTAAAGAAATTGTCTTTAAAATGTCTCATAACAATATTAGGACCAGTATTCGAATAATTAAAATAAAATAGAAGTTACAAAGGGCGCTGTTACCAAATAATCAATTAATAATTCATTACGTCCTTTCACATTTAGTTCATTGAAGAAATATTGCCTCTTGAACACCATCCACGCCAGAATTTTGCGAAAATTGTATTATAATTCTATATTAATATCCTGTTCATTGATGGGTCATGTATTACAACTTTTAGTAGGGCAAATTGATACAATAAACTCGTTTATGTTGATGAAAATCCATATTATACGAAATAAGAACATTTTAAAGGAGAATTTAAAATTAATGTGCTGATTGGAATTGTTGGTAACCTTTTGGTTAGTTTAAATAGATTGTTTGATGAATTTCTCGTGGATTAATCCAAATCAGGTGAAAAAATCAACATTGGAAAAATTAAATAAACTTACATTTATTTAGTTTTTCTCATAATTGTGTAGCTTAGTATATAAAGGTCTTTTGAATCTAACCCAAACAGTTTCCTAACTAATAGAAAAAAGAATAGCCTGGGAAATAATAAACTTAAGCAAGTGTAAAAGTTACATCCGCAAAACAAGTGTAAAATTTCAAAGTTAGTGAAATAAAGTAAAGTTCGGATGGGCCATAGCGAATTCATGCCAATAAAGAGAAGGGTTTTAAAACCTTAGAAATAAAAAACATGAAAGGGCATCGGCAAAATACAATATCTTAAAACCGAAGGCAATGTACGAAAAATTATAAGTGTTAAAGTGCCCACGGAAAAATCAACAGATTCAACGATTTTCAAGCTGAACACGTACCAACATCTGTTTGAAATGTAAACACCTGATTCGACATCCAAAGCTTAGAATACGAAAATTCAATATCTTTTTCGTAAAGTGCCAGTAAAGTGTGCTTATACACCGCCACGTCAGCGTAAAGATTAAAGTTATTGATGCAATATAAATCAGACAGCCGTGTAGATCAAGAATACACATAGAACATATCAATAAAAATCTAACGTGCCTTCCTTTACATCACAAAGTCAAATAAAACAATTAATAACGCGAAAGTAATTAAATTAGATAAAATTCTGGAGAAATAACCGAGCCACAAAACGAAAATTTTTAAGAAAGGCCCCAAGCAGGGGAACTAAGTGTCGTCATCACACCACAAGTAACGGGTCTGCAAGTTTACAACAGCTCGGGTCAACCTACTACTGGAAAGGCACACCGAAGCTTGAGGTGGATAGAACTCGAAGGCCAGGGCAAACAAACCCAAAATGCATCAAACAACTAACTTACAGTAATTATATTTTTAACCTTATATAATGTAGCACGAATAAAGTAAGTGAGAATTTATTACAATTGATAACACCAAATTAACGTATATTTTGAAAACCTAAGACATTCAAAGTATTTAAATGTTTAGTTTAAATTCAAATTTACTCCATTTACCTCAGACCAGGCCAGTGATCCAACTCTGTTTATATACATCCTAGTCAATTTAAATCTAACGTAATCTATAAAAGAAGTTATTGCATTCTTTTGTAACATGCAAGATTAAAATCTGTATGTATACATTTGTACTTTACATATTAATAATTTGTTTTCACGATACGCGTATTAACTTACCACTTTTTGTTTATTTTTGGATTCGAATTGTTGTTTTGGTGCGGACCTACGAAATAAATAAACTTGAGGACGAAGATAAAAATTTAAGGGAACTGCAAAACTATTGTTCTGCAAAAAGGTCCGTTGTTCCCTAGGATCATGGCAAAATCCCTTGAAATTACTTTGATTACCTAAAGCTATAACAATTTGACGTTTAATTAAAGTAAATTAATTGATTACTAAAGAGAAATTTCTCAATTTTCCAAAGGGTAGCCAATAACGGCCATAGCTAGGTACATTTTATCCAATACACTTTTCCGTTATTCTTAGAAGAACTATCTTGTACTTCACACCAGACGTATTTTTATTTACAATGGTACATACCATATTTGCACGTGAGGTAGGAGACTATCTGAACAATCGGTTTGCAGGAAGGTGGGATTTGAACCTTTGCGATAATTCTATTTCGGGAGATTTGAAAATTAAAGTTTACTGGGTCGAAATCGACTACGTTGAGCAACTACGGAATAGAATAATAAATCCTGTAAATACG
>JAHWXV010789823.1:0-10541 GCA_024586415.1 Phrixothrix hirtus
GTTGTGCTCTCAGTGTTTTTGTATTCGCTGTAGTGTAAAGACGTTTGTTTCGGATTGTGCACCCCCAAGACATACCACTACGCGCCGCCGCTGCCTATAAATATAATACAAGATAAATTGCTCAGACAGTACGTATGTATAGTTAACAATTTTTCTACATACGATATTAGCTGCGGTATTACATTCATTTAAATGAACTATAATTTTTTATCACTTCAGTGTGCTTTATTTCTTAATCGATTCGACAATTAAATTCAAAGGTAACCGACCCAATAAGTAATCAATTATTAATAAACCTATTTTCATTATTTAATCCATTACATAATTAATCACTTAAATACACTTGATACAAGCAAATTTTCATTATGCGTCATACATTAATTTGACGTCATTGTTGTACGACGTGCAAGAGATTTTTGATATCGACATGTATAACAATTTAAAATTAATTATGTTGAGTCAAGGAATCACAACAGTATAGTTGCACCGTCGCTTTGCAGTACCAATATTTAAAACGTTATAGTGTACGTACGAAAATACATAATGATACGTTAAAATTCGCTAATTGAAATTAGAACTACGCGAACCATGAAGAGAATGCGAATTTTCGCATCGCAAAGTCTAATCTGTAAATAATTAAATGTAAAATTTACGTATAAATTTCAATGCAAACCTTCAAAAGCATTTCCTCAATCTCAATTATCAAGATAACAATTATGACATATCGTTATTAAATATTAAAATATTCTAGTTATTTCACTATGCTATATGGAATCAATTTCTCTCAAATTAGCTTAGGTACCTAATATTAACCTCATTCTATGTTTAATACTTTATTTATGATTCTCTTTTATTATATGTTTATTTAAGGTATATATTATTGCATCTGTGGCAAAACAATTGGTATATTATTATCACTTAATAATTAAATAATGTCCTTAAATATCTTAAGCGATGCATGGTGACTTTATACTAAACGAAAATCATTATTCATATTTTAAATTTCAAGAAAAACATAAAT
Source organism: Phrixothrix hirtus (assembly GCA_024586415.1). NCBI lineage: Eukaryota > Metazoa > Arthropoda > Insecta > Coleoptera > Phengodidae > Phrixothrix > Phrixothrix hirtus. The sequence continues at coordinate 1,022 of JAHWXV010789823.1, forward strand.
ACATTTTAGTATATTACGATACAAGATTGGAAAGTGCCTTATAACAAATCGAGAAAAAGTTGAAAAAATGAGACGCAAAGGGCGAGACCTGTTGCACTAAGGCACTTAACGATCGTGTGTCGTACACTATTTTTTGCGTTAACGACAACTATCAACCAATTACAATTTTATATTAAATCTTTACTTCGTTTGAAGTACTACTACCGTTATGAACAATATGATTTATAATTAAGTATTATTGTTATTATTGCAAAGAAAGTCAATAACCTTTCAACTCCAAAGCGTATTAAAAGTCACTTACAAGGGGAGGCTACACCTGACGGCTCACTGATTTTGATGCGCTTTAACACACTGATTGGGGAAAACTAAAAAGTAATTCACGTAAAAGGGTTTAGGTCGGTAGGCCTTAGTTTTCGGAAAAATTGAGGTCAGAGGTTATGACGTCGGATCGATTTCGAACCTAGAGGGACTGATAGAGTATTAAAAAACAATTAAATCAGATCTTTTATCAACCCATATTGTACTATTGTTACCTATATTAATGTATTATTATAATCATCCTGCAATTATTGCACAAAGTAAAGTTTAACTAGGCTAGTAAAAGTAATAAAACATAATTACAGGATGATCATAAAATATAAAAATAATACAATATGGGGTGATAGATAGACCTGGACGTTTTTTAATACTCTATGGACCCCCTTAGTTTTGAAATTGATCCGACGTCACAACCTTTTCCACAAACTAAGGCCCAGCAACATAAATCCTTTTACATGAGTTACTTTTGAGTGGCGCCCAGTGTGTTAAAGTGCACCGAAATCGGTGGGTCATTCGTGTAGCCTCCCTTTGTTAGATCACACTAACGCGATAATGATTGAGAACGTGATCATAATTACACCGCGGTTTGGATTGATGTTACAATTGATGGTGCATTTTTATCACCGTGTTACATGTGAAAAATGGTAAATATAATGAAAAAATTAATTTAAGGTGTCAAAATTATCTAATATTACTTGATTTATCAGAATCCTAAATATAATACCTAAATAGAAAACAATGGGATTTAGCTGGAGGTACTAAATGAAGATGGCAGATTTTTTTAACTTTGCATATCTATTGCCATATATAATAGATTTCCTTATCAAGATAAAAATCGCTATCACGTTGGTCTAAATCTAAATTGAATTTCTAAAGGTACCATGAAATAATTATTACTACAATTGTTTCTGTAATTGGTATACCATTAATGTAAAAGGGACTTTTAATCAATTTTATTAATTTAATGTTTATTCTCATTTAAATATTATGCAGAATTTTTCATAAAAATGTATTAGATATGTACTCTTTGAATTATTCTTAATTATGTGGCACTTAATATTCCAATAAACTATAATATCTATTTGTTGCAGTTTATCACTATATTCAATATGAAGTGTAATAATGCAACCGATATTGTGCACAAGGATGTAGTTATTATAGGTATGTTTATAATAATTAATACCTTAATCAAACATTATAATTCATATGAATAACATTTAATTATAAATTTATAATTCATTCCATGTTACTTTAAACACACTTACAATAAAAAATGTTTATATTTTTAGGAAATGGCCCCAGTGGTCTTGCACTATCATATATGTTATCTGGGAACATTCCTTATCTTATTTCAAATTCCCATCCTGATGAATTCCTAGCTGCTCGACTTGGTTTAGCAAGGGACCAATGCCTCATATACCAAGATCTTGGAGAATTGGCTGCTGGTTTAGAAGGAAGATCAACTAATCCAATTTCGTTACTTCTAGATGCCTTAACTCATCCATATGCAGACATTGGACTTGAACTGGATTCACTTGTTGAATGGCGAAAAAATGGTGTTGAGGTATACCATATAATATCTGAATTTCTTAGTAGCTAATAACTAACCAAAAATTATACTCATAGATAATTTAAGTATGTATTCACAAAACAAGATTATTCTAATACAAATTATTCCTATTGCAGATTGATCATGTTGTTCTTGGAAAAGGACCACCAGGTGGTTCGTGGCATCAAATGGATCCACATATTTTAACATTATCATTGGGTTCATGGATGGCATTACCTGGTTTATCATACAAAGCAAGAGATGGATCTGAAAAACGAGCTTCTGCTGAAAATGTTGCTCATTACTATGTACAATATATGAATGATATGAAATTGAGGAAATATTTTAGAAACGGAGTCTATGTAACTAATGTTCGACAATTAAAAGATTTTTCATCCAATAAAGGAAATACTGATAAATGCCCAGACAATGTGTTTGGAGAATACTGTGATAGTACTAAAAATAGAACAAAAGTGGAATCATTTGATGAGTGGGTAAAAAAGGTTGATGAAGATTCTTCTAATCGAACAGAGCTTTGTATATCTCCTGAAACTGAGGATAGTGCCCATTCAGAACCAAGAAGGCAAAAAATATGTTCATTGTCCAATGCATTTAATTTTATTCGCCTACGTTCAATTAGAAAATGTAAGCGACGCCGAGATTGTTTATATAAAAACGATTTAAGCCCAGATCGCAAAATTAGAGAAGTTGTACAAAATCCAACCCCGATTGATGAATTAACAACTGACTCAAAAACTACTAAATCAATTCCAAAAATGATGATCTATTCAGATCGTATTAAAACTAGATCTATAAGCTTTTCCTGTGATTTTGATAATTTTGATTCTTCGTGTGATAACCTTTGTAGTAAATCATTTAATGAACAGGGTAGTTTTATTAATTCAATTAGAAATTCCTATAGTTTAGATTTTAATGGTTCTATTACAAAAGTGCCTACAGCTTTAAAAAGTTGTGATAAAGAAAATAGCTACCTTAGACTGAAAGAAAACTGTGATCCTACTACTTCAACAGTATCAAATTGCAACAAAAATAAAATAAAAACGAAATGGATGGTGGAAACATACGATACTGTTGCAAATAAATACGTTACTTATATATGCAACCATTTAGTTTTGGCTAATGGTGCAAATGATTTACCAAATAAATTAGCAATTTCAAAAAATCAAAATGACCCTAGTTGGTTAATACATGATGTCCGACGATTAGAATTAGAACTAGACCAGTACATCTTGAACAATCCTAATAATGTTGATCCTGTACTTGTGATTGGTGCAGGATTAAGTGCTGCAGATGCTATAATTGCTACAAGATGTAGAAACATTCCAGTTCTCCATATTTTTAGAAACAAAAATAGTGATCTCGGCAAACAATTACCTGAAAATATGTACCCAGAATACCATAAGGTGAGCTTAAATTTAAATGTTACAAACATTATTTCATTCATTATTGCTATATCTGCGCTCATTTGGTTAATATAGTGGTGATATTTTAAATTTTAAAAATGTGTACTGAAAGGGATTTGAACATCAGATTGCTTGGTTACAAGGACAAAATTTAACCACTAGACATTCGTATACTTGATTAATTTCAGTGGTTCAAGTGCGCGATGTAATGTACTCTATTTTTTATTCCATTAAAATTGATAATAACTTGGAAGTAGTTAATAATATGTAAATAAACTTAATCTTATCTTATGGAACTTTTAATTAGAACACTTTTTACATTTATATATTCACTATAAAATCAACTGGGAAGATAATATAGATATAAGTAAAAAATAAAATTTAATTCCCTTTTACAAGTCGCCACCATAGGTACAGTAGCAAACAAAAGTATTGCCCCTTAAGATTGTTGGTTGATGTGCTAGCTGGGCGACATAGAGGTGGAATGGAACATCAGCCCCATATTTCGATTTTTGTTATTTGATATGCACTAGCTACTAGCATGATCTAAGAATATTATGTAAATATTTTAGAGAAAATTTAACTATTGGAATTATTTATATTCGTCTGTTTGTTACTGATATTGGTTAGAGCTATAATTTAAGCAGTGAAGATTTTTGTATTTTGTAAATGTTATGTAGTTGAATTATTATAAAATGAAACAAAATAAATCAAGAAAAGTTTTCTTTAATTTACGCTTAAAATCATTAATACTTGTAATTTCTTACAAGTAGTGTCAGTTTGTTAATCAAATGGAACATCTTATGAAGTAAATTTTTTAATAGCAACTAAGATCATACAATTTAATTTTTGCAGTAAAAAATTTCTAGAAAGGAAGAGATTAATTTTAGAAATCTAAAAATTATGATTTATCAAACTATTTGCAAATAGTTGCTATATTATTATAAAAACAGATAGCAATTTGTTTAATTGCATTTTTCTCAAATTTGATCAGTATCTGCAGTCTTTAGAAACCAGTGACAAAATTTCATAAATGTCATATCATTTGCAGTTAACAGATAATTCCACTAGTCCAATTATTTTTTAAATATTTACATTACCAATAATATGTCAACCAACTCAGTATCAAGGGACATTACATTTGATTATGGCTATACATATTATAAAAGTGCCTGTCATTTATAAGATTAAGTTTTGTTTCAAGTCCAGAAATGCCTAAAATTGAATTATTAAACATTAGATGTTATTTAAAGATAATTTAATATAAAATGATTCCAATGCCAATGAAAATATGAAAATGAAAACTGGACCCCAAATACTATTTGGTTTGTACAAACCAACTTAAAATAAAACTTGAAAAGAACCGAATTTTCTCAAAACTAAGCTTTTGTTATGTACCCCCATACCGCAATTTTTAGAATAAAATGTTTTGATATCAAAAAATATTCAAGATCCTATTAAAAAATTAAGCTTACTGATATTACAATGTTGTCAAAAGAGGATACAAATTTTCAATCATAATATCCTATGTAATTTAGATAACCTTAATTCAGGCAATTTTATTAAATCTATTTTTTAAAAATCAAATATTGTTTTCATTATTTTATGAATGTGCTCTATATAGGTATGTTAAATGCATAAATTTGATCGGGTTGTATAACAAGTGAGCAGCTCTTATCATTTTTATTACTTAATACTTCTGTGTATGTGTTTATCTTGTAAAAATAATTTTTCATCATTCTAAAATTTTATCAGTAAAAATCACAACAAATAAGATATTACGTTATTTAAATATTAGAATTGACTTTTGTTCAGTAAATACAATTATACACATTTACATAAATAGTACAAGAAAGTATTAAAATTATCTTCTTAGTTCAGCAATACGGAATTATAATGCATTTTACTAATCATAAATAAAGGTGCAAGTTTTAGGATGAAATAATTTTTCTTGGCAGGGATGTTTTAGTACATTAATAACCACAAATTTTGTGATAAAATACTTATAATTGTTTCAATGTTTTCATTTCTATTGCATGTAAATAATACTCATATTTTGGAATTAAATTAATCTAAAGCAAACTTAATAAATATTAAAAATTATTGAAAATATTAACAGTTATTTATAATGTAGGCTCCACTTAGTATTCTTTTTATTATATGATTAAATAAATTATATAGCTTAGTTAATTTCTCCAAATTGAAACATTCAATTATTTTGTAAAACTTTTTGTGAAATTTTAATATGTATATTTAATTATTATTTCTAATATTTTACAATGCAACCGAACTTACTAATATTACACTAATATAGTTTTCATGAGACTATAAAACTATTCTATATTAAATGGTTTGTTTTATACATACAAGTTTTGTAATATTTAATATTTACTGAAATATTATTTTATAATATTTGAGAACAACAAAATGTTTCTAATAAATAATTAGTCCTCATTTTTAATTACAATGAAATAAAATGTTAGTAATGGTTGATTATATTTACATCTATTTTTTAAAAATACGGACATTTGTTAAGAGTAAATTAAAACTAGTGTGACTAACATATTGGTGTTATTGTGTACGTTCTTAATATCTCTCTGACTTGCAAGCAAAATTTCTAGAATTGGTACAAAACGATTTCTGTAAATTTCTTAATAGTTCATTCACTATTTCTTATAATTGTTTCTTTCCTCTTTTTCCTTATTTATATGTATTTTCTGATGGTATACTAAATAATCTATGAAAACAAGATATGTTTATCTGAGTTAGAAATGATTTTTGACAAAATAGTAAGCATAAAATGTAAGAAAATATGTCTTTATATTCATTTATAGAAGAGAGAACGGAGAACCAAAAATGTAACTGCCTGTTTGAATTTTGTCATATTGATTTTCAAAGTTCAGGAATCTATGAAGTGACAATTGCCAATTTATTATAGCAAAACTCTTAATGTCTTGTTGAATATATCTGCTAGATAACGGACGTATTTCGCTTTTTACACATCTGCTACAGGAATTTTGAGAAATCATAAAAGTATCACATTTTGCAAAAAATGAATACGCTTTAGAAAAATAAAATTTAACTACAGTAAACATAACTATGTAAATAAATCTCCTATTAAGAAAGTAATAAATATTTAATATAGTAGTTGTCAAACAGATTAATTGGTTTAAATTGCTCTTTATTGCTTAAAATGCAATGTTTCGTTAGAGCAAGGACATATTTGTTTAGAAAATGATTCCATCACTGAGAATTATATTCTTTTAATAAAAGTGCCCCGCAATTTAAATATTGATATTATACAGAGTGAAATTAAATTTAAAATAGAACATTGTTTTGGAAAAAATTGAAAATGTCAACTCTTTGAGAACTGCTGGAAAATACGGGTACAAATGAATATGTCTAGACAGATTCTAATTTCAACTACACGTTCTTGAGGAAATAACATGCTGTTTTAATATCAAATTACTGAATCTGTATATGATTATTTCATGTGAACAATAACCTATCCCAATACATACATATGACTGACATACATTTTTATTCATTTGATAACCCACCGTCATACAATGTTTGCACAATTTGGATAACCTTTATATAATGTGGAAGCTATTGGTTAGAAAAATGAGGAGCATACAAAGAACGAGCTACTCTAACATTCGCATAGACTTTGCCATAAATTAAAGCAATGTCTATCATTTTGATATTAATTAATCTATCCATTGCTACACAAACACGATGTTCAACTTAAAATGAATATCCCCAATTTATGATGTAACAACTGCATCATGTTTTTATCATATATTCACTTAAAACAACATGTTCAAATATTCTGCTATTGCAGGTACTTTTGAGCAATGCTTTAGCATTTTTTCAGTGACGTTTATTTTGGTAACAGGGGAGTGTTGAATATAACTAAAAATTGTTCCTCCATTTTCTCTGCATTTTTGATTGGTAAAAATATGTATAAGATAGTACCAATTAAAAGTTTCTTGGACTACTCTCAAACTACATCCCAAATTTCATTCAAAATAAGATGTGCATAAAATACGACATATCTATGTGATAATAAAAATATAAAATGAACATAAAGTAGTTGTAACCTACTTCATTATCCTGTTTTTCTCACAAAAAATAATGGCTTTTAAGAATATCCTAGTAATTAAACTGAAAAGAATTTATCTAATCAAGGAAGTAATTTTTAAAAACCACTGTATTATACATACCACCTCCATTGCTTATTCATTATCAAAAATAATCTTTTTTATTCATTCTTGTATATTGGTTATTAATGAAGATGTTTTGTTTTAGGTACATCAAATGATGCAAGATGGTGGTTCATCATACCCTTTATATAGAGCTTTACCGGAATGTTCAATTATAGATATTGATGAATCAAATCGATCAGTTTCAGTGATGACAAAAAATGGTGATACCTTAAAATATCAAGTATCATTTGCTGCTGTTCTAATTGGTGCTCGTCCAGATATGAATTTTCTTCCAAAAAATTTTAAATTGGGTATGAATAAAGATATTCCTGTTGACAACAAAACAAACATTATTGATATTAATAAACTATCACATTCCGTTAATAATTTTGATGGTTTGTATGCAATGGGACCCTTAGCTGGTGATAATTTTGTTCGTTTTATACCAGGAGGAGCTTTAGCCATTGTAACAGATTTATATAAAAAATGTGGGTATTGACCACTAATGGCGCGTTCAGTCTTGTTTTTTATTTATTTACATAATGAATATCCTAGAACGTTTGATTATAGTGCAAGTTATATGATATTCATATTGCGTTTTATTCTAAGTTGATGATAGTATTTGGCTTATCTATATTTTTTAGTAAGCCGTTATTTTATTATTGATAATTAAAATATATCGAGTTTAAATTATTTTTTGTTATATTTTTATATTTTTAATTAACAATAATATTTCCTAAATAAATGATTAATAGAGAAATAGAGCACTTAATTATTATTAAATATTATTACAGTACAAATAGATATAAGTATATGTTAGAAATAAGGATTTATATAAGAATCTTATAAAAATGTACGATATAGGTTAATAAATTATTAATATTAAAATATCATAAAATTAATGTAAGTGAAATATGTACCATGTACTACCACTTAAACAATTTTATACATTTTTTACAATTATTCACCAATAACATTTAATGTAATTAGATAGAAAATGGTTATGGTTATTATTGTTAAATTTGTTGATAAGTTGTTTAATTATTGTTGAGCATTAATTTGATGTTCTATTTTACTATCATAAACTGATGTTTTATTTATTTTTTGTAAATTGTTCAAATATATATTTTTGTTATAACTAATGTTTATTATTACTTCAATTTCATTATATGCAGATAATTAGAAATACTGTTACCTGTTTAAATTTGGTGCACTGAAGCATTTTATCAAGTTCAGTTGTTAAAATAAATTGCATATTTCAAAATTATCACTGCTTATGCTTTGTAATTACAGTACACTGTTTAATTAATAACAGTTAAAAATAATAAATGCATATTTAATTTGAACCTCATTTGTATAAATTTGATGCATTTAATAGGTACTTGCTTTGTGTTGCATAAAGTAAATTTAGTTAAATTTTAATATTCAGTTTAAAAAATTAATATTCTATAGCTAGCTTTTTATATCAGCGCATTCTTTATTTTTTACTTTCTCTTACGTATACGAAATATAGTATAGTCATGTTTTCGGTCAAAATTTTTGATGTCCAGTTTTTAGCGGAAATACACGTCTTCAGGTCCCCTGAGTCTGAAAAAAAGGTTTTTAGAAATTGGTCTGTGTGTGCGGGCGCGTGCGTGCGTGCGAGTGCGCGCGCTTGCACGTGTACGTATGTGGTCGAGATATCACGAAAACTAAACATCATAGAAAAGTGAAATTTTATATACAAGTTTATTACCTCCTTAGCACTTCCGTTTAAGAATTTCGTTAAAATCGAATGACCGGAAATGGCACTTTATTCTTGTGATTTTTAGGTCTTTTGCAATTTTTTCGAAAAGGCTCTAACGTTTTTTTTAAACGCACCACGTTTCTAGTGCCTGTATTGCTATATTACATGAACTAATTGGTTCCTCTGAGAAAATTTGTTGAAGTGAGTTATTGAGAAAAATCTCTAGAGTTAAGTAACGTTTTATCTGGCGAGTAACTTGGATGGGTGACCGTTCCAATTATCGTCCTCAAAATAA
>JAHWXV010789888.1:0-16723 GCA_024586415.1 Phrixothrix hirtus
AGAATAAATAATACGGAATTTCTTTACAGAGATATGTAAGTGAAATAAATACATATCTGTATTTAAAGCTATTATGGTTGCATCCCTGTACAAAGCAATAATGACAACCTGTGTAGAGGCTAGAATCTTACATTGAATGTAATTTTATACTATTTATATTTAAATAATAAACTACCATTTTGGTAAAAGATAGGTTAAAATTATAAACCCTGTTTTTTATCCATCAACTGTAAAACGATAATTAATATTGTTTTTTGAAATATGGAAAATATTTCACCCATAAAGTAAATAAAATTATTTAAACGTCATAAATTTATAAAGTAACTTTTGTACAGTTCTCCTTTTATTAGAATAGGACGCGCTACGAACCCTAGCAGTGAACAATATCAAGAATATATTAAGTTCGTTCAAAATGATGCTACATTCCGAAGTGATATTTTAAATCCAACGGTACAACATGAGGTTGCACTATTCAATAATATTAATAATATCTTCTTTAGTTAATCCAAAGTATCGATGAAGTGCAGCATCTGGCATTTCAAAAGGATTATTTGCATCACGCAACCTTCTTTGTTCTATTCCTAAATTATTTATGAAATTTTAAGAAACAAGTATATTCACTGTTTACTCCTAATCGTTAGTTTTCTATTAACCTAGTTTCATCTTCCTCTGCCAATAAATACTTAAAAAGTGCTACAAATTCCATTTCCTGAAAATCTATTTTTCTTACTAGACTGAAATGATATTTACAAGTGGGTATTTTATAGGCGACAGTAACTTTTATCACTATTTAAAGATACATAAATATTTAACCTTAAATATGTATTGAAAAGTGACCATAATGAACTTTTTGCATTAATTATGTAACCTTTGAATTTACAGGCTCTTTGAAATTTACAGATGTGACCATAATTGAGGCAATAGTAACGCTAAATAATTTTTTAGGTTTGCATAAAACATTTACTAATTAGCTTTTATCATGTTATATTTTAAAGGTTTTATTTCATTTCATTTTTTAAAGTTTTGCATTCCACATATGTGGAATCGTGTTTGAATTAAACTTTTATTATGAACAGAGGCCTCTTCAATGATAGTTCGTAATTATACTAATATTTTAAACATTGATCCTAATATTGGTAAATTTGTAGATCTAGGAGCTATAAACCATTCATAATGTAATTTTGTTAATTTCCGTATTTTCAGTTACGCGGAGTCTGCATTTGAACACGAGCTTTGTGCATTAGTAAACCACTGTTTTTTAAAACGAGCATTGTTTTTCAAAATATTATACACCTGTGTTTTTCCGCAGTTATTTTTTACGGTGAATTGCTTAGCGCTTAAACCTTCAGTTTCGCGGGCTTTTATTAGGTTAATTTTTTGTTTAAGTGTAAGAGTGTTATATATGAGATTCATTTTTATTCAAAAGAAAAACTCAAAATCTAGTTAAAAATAACTATCTTAAGATAGTTTGTAAAATTAAAACAATTTTTTTATTTGCGGACGTGACACGTTATCTTCAAACACCATGAGATACTTGTAATGTATCGATAAATTGTAGAATATACGGACATACTTAGGTTTGAAAGTGCACGTGAGTCGTTTCAAGAACTGTTAATTCTGCGTTTTAGCAGAATAGTATGAATAAGTCCCTTTTGAAGTTTGTTAATAACATTAAAAGGTCCCAGGATTAAATGTAATACACAAATATAATTTAGTTCCTTCTAAGAAGTACATACAATTTTATGCATGTTAGAAACATGGATATATTAATTTACGTACGCGGACATATGCGCTAGAACAACACAATTTTCTGTATTTTTCAGGTTAAATTTATTCCATTGGACCTATATTTTCTTTCCGTATTCGCATTAAGCAGTTTCGGCTTAGCCTATGTATTTTCCCCATAATTTTTACGGGACTGTACATATTTACCGGAATAAGCAGGATTGTGACTTTTCTAGTTTTCGCCTTAGACAGTTTTCACTGTACATAGCGTTGTTTTAAAGTACTTTAACCGCTTATTGTCTATGTCTTATATATGCACAAAAAATTATATAAAAAATTAAATAACTTTAATTTGGGCGCAATCGCATTTATAATATCCTTGGAAAACTTTTTGAGAATTTCTGATATGCATTATGTATACTAGTTTGTGATGAAATCACGCAAGTTTGTTCCAGTTCTGCTTATATTATAGGTCATTGCAACGTGTATTAAAAACAATCGGCGTAATTGAAATTGATAAAAAAAGTTCCATTCTGATTCATTAAGTTAGATTTAATTGTGTATGTTTTAAAAGTGGATAATAAAATTATCCGCTTTTCCCAATGCTTTTTATGTAAATAAAAATTATCAAAAAACTGTAAAAACTTAGTTATTGTGAGAAAATACGGTTTATTTCATACAATTAATTTGTTCTTTCTTTTAATTATTTTTAAACTAAAAGTTTATTGAAAAAATAATAACACACAATATCCCTTTGGAATATGTTTTTGCACTTTCAGTTAAAGTTTGAATAAAATTGAAAACAATTTTAAGCTATTCAACTGCACATAGATAATTTAAAATTATTTATTACTCAATTTTGGAAATATTAAAAAGAAAAGTAAGTAAGGCGAATATTTCCTTTGGCCGGTATTCAACTATTTAAAAACAACCCCTAATAATTTCAACAGAAAGTAGAGCGGTTTGAAATAAAATAACATCTGGTTTTTAGATAGTTTTAGTCGACTAATTTTTTTATCTGATTTAGCTGTCAATTATAATATTTTTAATATTGATAAAGAATACGCATGGTTTTTGAAACGTTTATTGCTTAATATAGTAAAACGTACACAGTTTAAACCAAAAATCTATTTTATTATGAATTATAACTGTGACATTTTCTATAAATATAATTAAAATATCGATTTGTAGATTAACCATCAGCTAGAACACTAAAGAAATATGCATACAAGTACAAAACTATAATACGGTGGAGTAGTTATATGTATAGATCAGTTTTGATATAGTTATTTGCGTGTCTTTATGATTTTATGTATTATAACAAATAATAAACTTACATACTCACTATAAAATGCTATTGTTGCATTAATATAAAAATCAGAGACGTTTTTCGGATTTTATTAATACAAATTTATACAAAATTTTAAATAATAGAGCAATAATAATAATTAGAGTTTGGTATATAAATTATGTTTAAACACCTGCATTTTTTCGGATCCAACTTCTATAAAAAGCTACGCTAGTATATACATCAGGAAATCCTCTGGCGCAAGGAACATACAAAGATAGAATTCCATGTTGAGCCTTTTTACAAACTAAAGGGCCCCCATCATCTTTGTTACAGCCTCCTTTACCTTTCTTGCGGGATGCACAAATATTTGTATAATCTATTGTATACTGCGGTAAGTAAGCTTTGCAAAGAGGTACAGAAATTGTGTATTCTTTAACATATCGAAGTTTGTTGGCTAAATCATTAGAAGGGTATCGTTTTAAACCCCATCCAGAAAGTTCACACTTTGTATCATCGGAAAGAGTATACTCGGCTAATCTTATTGGTTTGACATATTTATAAAGCCTCATAGGCTTCGATGTTCTTAAAAGAGCGATATTACCGGTTTTGGAATAAGGTTTAAAGGTGTTGTGAATAATTTTTTGCGAAACGGCGTAAAAGTCTCCATCACATCTCCTTTTGTGAGTACCGACCACAACTACAATTGTCTGTGTTGGCATACTAAAATTAAAGCATTGTGGATTTGGTTCAGCTCTAAAATGGATTCTTAAATTGATTTACCTGTATACGCAGTGAGCAGCAGTCAAAATCCAAGAACCGTGGATAACAGAACCTCCACAGACAAGTTCATTCAAACCTGTTCTTATTGAAGCCATGTAAGGAAAGCTGCTTCTCCAACCGGTAGAACCTCCAAGAATACGCGATTCTACACTCTCGCTTTGATTATTTATTATTGAACCGTATGCTAATGAAACATAGCAAAATAACGCTTTATTAAAATATTTTCATTTTCAATTTTAGTTAATGTACTTACCACTGCAGGCACAAAGTATAAGAAGAAAACTAAACGCTTGGTAAACCATTTTCAAAAATTCGTTTGTACACTAATATCATGAAGTATCTCTAACTTGTATTTATATTGCTAAGACACTTATAATGTTTTAGATAACATTATTTCAACAAGTACAGTTTCAACGAGATAGTACTGAACTGATAAATAATTCAAAAGTCCTTTATCAATATTTTTAAATCATTAAATAATCGATGTTTGCTTTAATACATTTATAAACTGATTTCACACTATTAATATACTTTTTTTTGGGGCTAATGTCACTAAGCGATTAAAAACACAATTTGCGCAAAAAGCTTGACAAATTAAGGTATTGAATAAACTGGGCCTTTGCCCAACAGATCGACGTATTATTTCAACAAAATCCATAAAAAATATATTTGAAAAGTTTGACAACACTTCCTACTGTCACAGTTCCAGCCAGCAAATTCGTAACAAGTTTTGACCAATAATTGCACAATTGTAAACATGATTATAATGCAATAATCGTAAAGATATAAAACTGCACGGCCTTTGACGCCATTTTGGTTCGTACAAATTAGGTTACCTTTTCCCAATACCGTTCCAAGTATTTTTTTAGTTACGCATTGCATATCAACCTAGATTACTATACATTAAAATACAATAATATTTAGTATATACATTCGTTTTAATTTAATTTTGAATAATATAAGTATCGACTAAGGAGAAACAATGTAACTATAGTTATTAAAATTATATAGGAAGAAAGTTTGAAGGGTTGGTTAATAATTGGGGCAACAACACAGTGTTACGGTACAAATTTAAGCAAGCATCCCACCTAATACGTGAAACATTGTGTTGTATTGCTGTATACACACATAAGGAAGGGTTGAAATAAAATAAAAAAGTTTTTATTTACATTCTTGGGAACAATGACGTATCGGGGCTACAACGTGTGCTGCTTTACATGATTCTATATTTAAAAATTGTAAAACTAATTTTTTAACTTTTAAATAATAGAAGTAATTCTTTGTGGTTTCGAACATTTAATTGTGGGAGTTATATTTTCATAACAAAAACCATGACGCAACACTTGTGGATTATGGGCACACGAATTTGGCACGGCCATACAACGAAGTTTTCCTGTCAAAGTATTGCCGCAGTTCTATTTTATTCGTAATCTTATTAATATGGCTCCAACCAATTCTTTGAATGGTTACGTCAGGATAACGTCATCGCAACTCATCATCGGTAGGTCTGTTACTGATGGCACACCAAACTAATTTGCCACGCTAAAAAATGGTATTTAGATTTTAGACTTGGAGTAAAAACGGCGAGCTACTAAATGCTGGCTAAGTCAGTACAGTAGTCGTTCTTCCACCAAAAGTTTTCTCGTAAATATTTATCACAAATCCGCATCTTTAATGACCGACATTCAATCATTTGTTGTATGTACACCACAAAAACTATGTTTATTTATTTAATATCATGTTACTGAATTCTAAACAGTTTGTTTACTATGGATGAATGGAATCAGCTGTGTAAAAATGTCCTTGTAGTAATAATCTTTAGAAATTAATTTTAAAATTAGGTATTTCAATGTGTCTATCGTGCTATAACTTTATTGAATGATTAATTAATAGTTTGTTGTTTTTATTTTTGCTTTTGGCTCAATAAAAATGATGAGCAAATTTAGTAATTTAGGTAGAAAGCAACAGGAGATTGTAAGGTTTTATAAATACTCAAAATATTAATTGATATTTCATTTTTATTTATAAATGATATTAAACTTATGAACGTGTATGAAATAAATAACTGTTAATTGCCGGATAAAAAGATTTTATTCTTTCTTGATATTTTAACGTAATCCATAAATTTTCAAACGTGTTATTTAAAATAGATACGCTGAGGAAGGGTTTGTAGACTAAAACGTTTGTAAATTTAGTATCATTTACAAATCAAGCTACAAAATAAATAACAATTAAAAATTTGAAATACCTATTCGCATTTTAAATATTTATAAAGCTTTAGTATCTCTATGACTTTGTTTCTAAACTAACTAAGTTTACTCATCATAATTAATTATGAAAGAAGGGTTTATAATTAAATGTTACCTTATGTAAAAAATTGTCTTCTGTCAGCTATGAAAATAATAAATACACCAGTTTTCTTCTACTATTTGTATGAAGGCATCTTCAACATTCACTATCATCTGCGGGATTTTCGCCTAAATCCTTTAAAGTTAAAGTTAACAATTCCCGAATCTAGTAGTTTTTACAGCGCACGTGTTTTCCAGAAAGGTACTGATGAGTTCCTATTCGTAGCGGTGGATCCCGAATAAATTCATATTATATGTACATTCGGTCAAGATTTTCCTCATACATCACAGTAGTCCAACTTAGAAAACAGAACCGGGCTGAAAATTTCAATTGAAAATATTCGAAACTATGCAATTTAGACACATAGTTTATAAGCGTTTTTTGTCACGCACATTAAAATGTGCCTACTGTTAAAGTAATATCCCTTATACTTAGGACCCCTTATATAACTACTCAGCAATAATTTTTAATGTTTATATGTACTTATATTATACTTTTACTCCCCTAAGACTACAGTAAACATTTAATTTATTGTGTTTAAAAGTGGCGCTTTAGTTTTGAAAAATGCCACTAAATGTGGCGTTTAGTCCCGGTAGACCAAAAGTATATTTTTATAATTATTAGATTAACGTGTGCTCCTCTAAATTTTTGGATCCACGATTAAAGTAATCTTGATTTTATGTTTTAAATTTTTTAGGACTATACTTTACGTATACTTCCTTGATTGATTTTATTGCATTATAGCGACCTTTATTTTAATAGTCTGTTTTATTTATGAATGATAGTTTTAAGTTACCTCTAATTGGAGCTACCAGATAAAATCTGCGATATCCCGAGCAATTTGCAGCTATGGCTTCTATCCCAACGTTTCGCATAATTATCTAGGAATCATCGTTAGGTGAAGTGCAACTCTCTCGATTTTTTACAATTTCATATTCACCTATCGTCATTAGCGCTTCAAAACTTGTCACTAACCAGCCTTGTAAACCTGTATGTTTCAAGTTATTAACAATACTATTATCAGAAGTTACGCAGCGGCGTTTCGTCTCGTTACAATAGACTTGCATGAATTGATTGTAACATCGATTACGTTTCAATTCAATATTAACTAATAAATACTGAATAACATTGTTAAAACTTGTGTAAATTAAAAAAAACCCTTTATTTGAAAACCATTTTTAAAAAACATTTGCTCATTTAAGTCTCTATTTTGAAAACTACTAAAGCTACATTGAATTTTAAAATGGAGTTTGGCTAATTAGATTTAAAAGAAAATGTTTTATCAGGTATTAGTAAATGCAATGTAACCAATCTAGATATCGCAGAATTTAATAAAATAGGTAGTAATTCATTGGATTAGTTTGTAGCGAATATTTAATTAACGCCATTCTTCCAATTATTAATCAAAGAATTAATACGGTTAATTCATCAAATTAGAAATGTTGAGTTAATTTAAACGATTTTTAAAAGATTTTATAAATTAAATATATCAAATACACATTTTGAAGCATCTAGTAACTCAAAAGAATTGAAAACTAAGTAAATTAAATGCTTACCAGTAATTAATTGAATATAAATAATCAATAAATAATACTAAAATCATATATAAAAATCTGCTGTAAGACAACACACGACTTTCTCTTGCATACATAGATATAAAAATACGTAAATGTCCATACGTGATTTCCCACATTGCAGCATGCTACTCTAATAAGCCTGAACTGCATCGGACCTTGACAACTCGACCCCTTGAGAGATTTTCCAGTTTACTTCAACGTCGCTCGTTAATCCATATGGAAAGCATTTACCTAAATTTAACTGTATCTTATCCGAAGTTACTTAGAAATACTTCGAAATAATTGTTACTCTATATTATAATTTGTTTAATTTTATTTTGGCGTGAGTTAATCCAAGAAGTAAGCAACCAGTAGATTTATTAGTTAATGATGATCCTGTTGCGGTTATGCATCCCTCATAGGCAGAATTCGTGGTTTTTGATTTGTAAAATTAGGAAATTTTAATTTCAAAATTCAATTCAGTTTATTGTAAATTTAATAATTTTACATCGAATTGATGTAACACAAGTATTGAAAGCTATCTCCGCTTCTATCTTACTTAATTGATTGTTTTAAGCACAATTGCTTTTTCTGAAAGTTACGAACGATGTCGTATAAGTTATGCTTTATTTACTACTATACATATATTTCATAGAATAATTTTTGCATTATCAATTTCTGTATAGTCCACTCGCTAATGAGGGTTGTGGCCACTTCGATGTATAGAAAAAAAGTTGTCTTGAAGGCAACATGTCTGTGATGAATATTTACCAACATGTCAGCTTAGAAAAGTGTATATAACGCCTGAATCTGCCATTTTTGATACGACAGCCGTACGTCTACCGCTGTTTTCTTCTAGAACTGGCAGCTGGGAAACGGCACCTATTAGCATATCAAGTGTTGCTGCCAAACTTATTACATAGGCTCTGAAGAACAATATTGCTTATTTCAAAAAATATCTTACAGTTAACCGGTACATATACAACAGTTTTTAAGAATAAAAAAGGTATTTAGTAGGTGTTTATATAAGCTTTTGTATTCCACCTTGGCAAATATAGCAACTGACACGGTCAAAAATTTGAGTTATCGCCTTTAATATTGATATATATCTCGGAAACGGAGACTCCTACGGCACTAACCCTTATTACATTTTTTGTTTCCAAATATTTAGCAAATGTTTTCTCACTAGACAAGCCCTTCAAAATATTGCACAACTTTAAAAATACGAGTCCATTTCTGCAAAACAAAAATCTGAATTTCACGCTAAGCATTACATTTAACTCAATAACTCTAAAACAATTACCTTTAGCACACCTTTTGTAATAACCGAAATTGTTCTGCAGAGTCTATGCAAAATCATTTGTAATAATAAGACTTACTGTGATAACAGATGTTATTTCTGAACTATCGGCTCCAGAAGAAAATCATGTCAGGCGCCCTACAGCCATTTTCAAAAGGGTGGATCAAAGGAGTTATATCCGTTTTCCTAGGGCATCACCCTGATGTAAATTGATCGCATACGTGGTACCTACAGAATCAACTCTTGTTCATTGTTGATTTTCTATATATCAAAGCAGACACAGAATCCTTATACAGCAATTGGATTATATAATTAAACCAAATATTTAATACCATTTAGTACAATCAGTGTATGTGCGATCAAATAAACGTTGTAATATAATGCGGAATTTTGAGCCGCATAGACAGCGTCTTTAAAACGTGAGCTCATGGGTGTATTTATCGTACGCTATTTATTACACTGACTGTGGTAAATGTAATATACATCCCAAAAGGAATATAAACTGCTATGATCAATTAAGAAAAGAGCGTACGTAATTTCACTATTTAGCATTCATCTCAAAAACGAGTACTAATTAACTTTTTTGCTTGTAACATGCATTCCGAGCGGAACATAAAATTCTTATTTTACCTATCGTTATTGTAAAGCAATTATCGATAGGCCGGAATAAATTATTTTATTTTACAACTGGTTTAGGTTTACTGACTCAATAAAAGTGAGGTATAGTTCAGTTTCTGGACGCTCTTTCTGAACGTTACTTAAATATATTTCTTGTGATCGCATTAGCTTAGATTGCTCGTTTTTTATTAGCATTAACTACTACTGCCATCATTTAGTTATACTGAGTGTTCAACATTTACAAAATTTTCGGTTTTTACCGATATTAACTTTATTTTACTATATGATTTTTTTGTGCTTCAACGAACATCTATCTTAGTACTACATTCTTCTTGACGTGTAGATGAAACAATGGCAGTAATATTGGCGAGATCACGACATTATTGCCTCGTGATAGGTAGATGACATCGGTCCCTGAACATATCTCTCCTTCCTTCTGAGGGTATGCCATCATAATTAAACCTTATTGATTAGTTACGTCCGACCTACGATCTCGGGTGAACAACAAGCCAGCCAGACAATGTTCAACTAGTTTCGCTCACGCCCGTGTTTTCATCTACCTTGTTATTTATTACGGCTATCCGATCACAATGTGATTTTGTCAAAAGGTATGTAACAACTTCCTTGAGGTCATGATGACACATTTCCCGTGGAAATTTCTTAAAGTATAAGAGTGACACGAAAAATCGATTTGCAACAAATGGCGGGTGCTTTTAACTATTGTTAACCAACCTGAATAAAGAAAAATTGTAAATAATTAGAATATAAGAATGACAACATATTGAGTAATAATAATCCTGATATAAATCGTGGAGAAACCGCTCAAATTAAATAGAGATCGCTTCTAAGATGCATAATAAATATAAAAACAATCTTAAAATCACGTTTAATTAATAATAAAGCATTAATTCAAATTGCGCAATATTACGTTATAAATAAATTGATAAACGAAGCACACAAGGTTGTTCACTTATCAATTAGTGCAAGATAGAATACATAATTATCAATAGCATTCGTAGATCAGAGAACAATACTTGATAATGCTGTATAAAAGCACGTTACTTCCAATCCGAAATCGAATTCCTGTTTGAACTCATACCGAGCAGTTCTTTGAATAGGATTGTATCGAAAATATATTGCATTAATATATTTAGCTTTACCTATAAGGTTAAGATGTATTTTGTTAAAGTTAAAAGTGCTTTGCTAATTACAAAGTACGTAAATCGCTTTCCGTAGAATTATTAAAATTCTAATATTAAAACCGTCGACGCAGTATTAAACAGCGAAGATAGTTCAGTTATTCGAAAGGACGATACTCCCTTGTACCGTTCGACTTCCGTCGATCTTGTATTCGAAACTGGACGCGTTGCTTTGTAGCAGTCCAACCCTGACTACAAGAGTGTACAGAGTGCCTGAGTTTCGAGTTGATTTTGTAGCGGAGACAAGAAAGCTGTTGTAACATTTGTTAACGATGTCGTCAAACACTTTTACGTTGCTAGGTAGCGGAAGCCTGCTTGACGACCGTCGGCCATGATACCTTTTTCCCCCGTGTGGCATTGGTTACGAGCGGAATAAGATATCTTTAGCTGGATCACAAAATTCCTTACGCGAAGGAACACGCTCACGTGCCACGTGACCCCTTGCGCGCCTTGAGAAATACTGAACTGAGCGAACTTAGAGTATCAGGAGCCCAGACGCGATTTACGGTTAGCGGGAACACTCTGTTTTTATCGAACTTGATACTAAGCGTCTGTCAAATTAATAACAAACATCATAAATACAAAGCATTCCTTTCTTGCATTAAATGTATTTATTAATACTTGTAAATTGCCGTAGAATGTTCTTTTAAATTATTATTTTGCTTAGTATGAATATGTTAAGTTTTGAAGATTTTATTCATATTATTATTACCGCCAAAGTTGCCTATATTAATTCAATGTAAATGACTCAAAGTGAAAGGTTTGTTTCGTATACGTTGATGCCATATTCGCTGATCGCCTTACTTTAACGAATACTCTTTTTTCTTTAGCATAACCGAAACCCGTTTACTCCAAGAGGGCTTTAGGACTACCAGCAACCTCTGCCTTACCGTTCTGAACCTTCCCATGACGACGAGATACCCCGGCTGCTAAAATATAAATTAGTTTTATTGAACCTGCGAATCAAAGGATGCACTTTGAACCGTTACAATGAAAGTTGAATGTAATGAGCGTATAGGTAAATATTAAATGCAAAAAGAAGCAACTTAATTATAAATACAAATAATATTGGGCAATAATTGCAAGGTTAGGCACACATTTTTTGATACTTTGTAAGAACATAGTTCGATAGTGTGAATCGTGAACTTTTAAGTCACTTATACTGTGGCCATCGATCTAGATCGAGCTATAGTCAATTTTTTATGGTCCTGGCTATAATTGTAGTTTAATACTAACTTTAGGTTCTCGATCTCGAGTACATTGTTTGAACTATACGTATTTATTTTTGTAAACTTCGTTCAATACTATTTTGACTGATTTTTCCGGTAGTAAGTTACTTTAAAGGTGATTTCGTCTTAGAAATAGGAGAGACTTCTCCAAAGTGAGTGTAATCATTTTGAGACGAAGTTATCGTCAATACCCGTATTACATAGCGCATTACAGTAACTACCTCAAAATGTAATTGCAATATTGTTATATTAAAGGATTTACAACTCATTGTCAGATAGACATGTCCACTTTTACTTAATTGAGTCCGTATAGTAAGGGTGTCCTAATCTGGCTTTTATTAAACTATTGCACCGTATTTACAAAATATTATTTGCTTACTAATTTGGATATCAACCATCTTTGATTTGCGTAACATGTTTGTCAAATTTCTTTGCAAAGAGAATTTAGAAATTAATTTCATGCTGGAGTTATTATTATTTTGTGAATATTTACGTTTATAATATATACTACTTAAACTTGTTGTACAATAACAAGATAAGTAGCCCTAAGTCCTTTGTGTGACCGTTTCAATTACATTGATTTAATTTGGAAACTGTATAAGTGCATCTGTTTTGACTTTTAATATACGTAGTTAAATTATTTTAAATCTTAGATTTATAATTTCAAAATGTATTACTCCAATTTGATGTTTTAGAGAGAACCGGTAACAATATCTACGTATAAAGTAATAAATTTACTATAAAGCAACTAAATGGCCAAAGCACTTCAAAACATTGATAACTTCTAATGTTGATTGACAACTAGGTTGATATTCAATAATAGTGGTGTGGTAATTGGCAATGGCGTCGAAAGTATTTGAAAATGTCAGGATTATGACAAATTAATCATTTGAACATAAGGTAAAGCATTTGTCATACACCCAACTCTCTTATTAAACAATTTTGGAATAAAACAGTCTATAACGAACAATAAATACTTTTTTTTGCACGAATTAATTGTTCTGATATGAATTCCAAAATATTTTTGAAATTAAAAAAAATTCAAATTACGGTCACGTAGAAATAATAGATCAACATATGAAAACTAAAATGCACACTATGTACGAGGATATGTATATACAATAATACAATATAATTGGGAAATACCCGAATTTTATTATATCAGTTGCATTTTATTGGGGTGAACATTTCATCATTAAGTTTACAATGTATATTGTGTTCAACGAGTTCACTTCGTGGGACGCAGAAAAATTATCTGCTAATAATAAGCTTTACTGACATAAAATTTAGAAATTACATCGTATACATATTTTCATAATTCGCCTGTGTTTGTAAAATTTGACAGTTTATATTACTAAAGTATCTAAATTCGTGGTGCTTTTACCGGTATAATTTGGGTTTTTGATCATTTCTTACAGCTAATAAAGGTAATGTTATTGTAAATATTCGATTTAGATAAATTCTTTTTTTTAATAAAAATTTGAATGAAATTTTGGAGAATTAATATTATGTGGGTTTTTATTATTTCTTTTTTGCACAATGTTTAGAAAAATATGCAGTTCTTTTTCATCTTACATGGTATTTTAAAATTTTGGAACCAATCTCTATAATTTAATGTGTTTCTTACTTAATTTTCGTTGAAACGTATTAACCGTGTAAAAAAGAGTTGTGTGGATTTTTGGCACAAATAACTTTACACTGCTGCTTCTTTGAGCTTACTGAGTGCTTATGTTTATAGACTCTGCAATCGTGATTATTTAAAATTTTGGAAAAATACTAAATTGTATTAATATTTGCCTGTTGAATAAAATCTAGAAGCCTAGTATACATCTATAATATGCAATAATTAATACAATTTGTTTGTTTCATACTTTTAACCTTGTTTGTGTATAATATCTTTAAACAATTTGGACAGCGTCATTAATTCAGATTCTTGTAGATAAACTAATAAAAACATATTTATTTGTTCGTAACGTATTATTATTTGATCCGTTAATAGATTACATTCGATTTCGATTAGATTTTGTTTTGAATTAAAATCTAAAAATATATTCTTATTTATTGTTATTAAATGAAAAAGTTGATCAAATCTGTTTATGCATAAAGTAGACGAAATAAAAATTCTGATTTTTCCTACCTCGTCTATCAAGGATAGAAAAGGATTGCGGAACGGTCACGTTATCCCCAGAGCTTGATTAATCGTCAAATCAATATTTATATTTTTTGTATCAAAATATATCGATACAGACGATTAATATTGCACAACAATTACTAAATTTAATTAATGAAGTTTAAATTATAAATTATTGAAATATATAACCCATAAAAGAAACCCTCAACGTAAAACAAAAGCATAATTTTAATTAAATATTTCAGAATCAATAATGAATTCAATCAAAAATCCACCATAATAACATATGACTGGAAATGTGAGTTCATTGTACTTTCAGCACAGGTCAACAAATGTAAATAAATACAAAAACTGAACAGGTATGGCCATCTAGTGGATGAGGTACAATTGAACATAAGTAGAAAGTAGAAATCTAATGAAATGTAAATTATTTAAGTTAAATTCATATAGCCATCTATTGGGAAATAACATAATTTAATAGATACAGTAGTTAAAACATATAGAAAACTATAATTAGTTTACTAAATTAAAATAGATGTCAATATAAACCTTCATTACAACTTAATTCTTAGAAATTATAGTTTATCAACAAGTTGTGATAAGAAATGGACTATAAAAGCTAGCAACAAACACAAAACAATCACAATCTTCCCGATCTGTTACCTGAACCCTATCCTGACAATCTAATATCCCATTAAATTATTTCCTCGCCATAAGTATTCATAAACGTAATATTCCAGGACGTTTTACCGCTATATTACGGTCTTTGAAACCATAAAGTCTCTGCTAATGCTGTATGGACGTTTTCCGATAGTTATAATAGAAAATACGACAATCGTAAAACATATCTAGAGATGTACAATGATCAGGACGTTTTTCGTTACATTGTCCATTCTCACAGAGGCATCCGAGAGGATTGTATATACCGCCAAAGGACATTCTCATACGAAGTGGGAAAGCAGCTTAGACGACCTCTATTTTGAATTAATACTTCGTAACGTACAAAAGGCGTAACAGTAAAGAATTCCTAGCCATTTATCCCCTTACCTAAATTTTTGTTTCACAAATGCACATTACACGCTCACATAATGCATGAACACAAAATATAACCTGAAACTTTGCATTGACATCTTGTAGCATAGACTCATTAGAAAGCATGAAATGCATGGTAAACTTTAGAATTTAGAATCATAGATTTGTACACAGGATATAATATAAGGACTATATAGTGTAAATAATGAACTTAATAGTTAAAATACATGTACAAAAAGTATCATACTTTTATTGAAGATATATAATTTGAATCTTAATACTGAATACAATATTTCAAATAAAGTATAAATTGTAGCATTGAATCGTAATGATACACAATTAAACTAATGGAAACCTTTTAACATTACCTTTGTAACTCAAGGCAGAGGATTATAAACTAAATATTGAACCCCTTGAGATATCTCATGTACTATGAGCTAAAATTACTGGGTTAGTCAACCTTATAAGAGACCACACTTGACTAAATACTTTACGTCCGCCTCTCTAATTAGTATAAAGCATCAGAGAGCGTGACAGAATAATTGACTATAATTTTGCTATATAAGAAAACATTGTTTGCATAGCTTACCTACATTTGTTCCAGTAATACCCTACATTAAATTTCAACTTCTATTCACTATACTAAGTGTCATTAAATAATTTGTTATAAAATATTTTTTAAAAGCGTATTACCCTTGTTTATATATACGAAATATTGGAAACTGAAATTTGGAAACCAGAAGCAGGAATAGTGGAAACGAGAAGCTATACTGGTTTTCAAGTCTATTCAATCATAAAGGGGGTTGCAAACTTTTATTCATATTGCACATTTTTAGTCAAGATTTCTAGAGTTAAATTACCTGCAAATATTGAAGCGAATACATAAAATTGTTAAAAACAAAATTATCTTAGCTGGTAGATAATATAAACAAAAGGTTGAATTTTAGAGCAGATATTTATTGCATTTGGAAAAGTTTTATCTGAGATACTTTAATAAAATATATAAATCCTTGATGTTTTTTAAAAAATCCTTAAATGCTAGTGATAAACAAATCAATTTGTTTAATTACATTCAGTCGTGTTTCGCTTTTTAAGTTTTTTCTTATAAATTTAATGCTTTTATAATTATAAAATATTGAATTTTAGAAAGCTTAATTAATTTCTTTAATAGTAAAAACCCCAATAGCTTGCTAACTATATTTTTAGAGAACCACGTTTTATGTCAATTCCTACATCAATTATTAGGAATTACAAATGTTAAAACAAAATTAATAACAGTCAATATATAAACACAAGGTATTAAATAAATCAAATAGAATATTAACTTTATCGATAGACAAAGAGATTTAGAAAAACAAGTACAGTCTAGCTACATGTACCAAGGATATTTTAGGAAACCGTTTACTTGTGATAACAATTTAAAATAAGTATTTACCTAATCTCCAATGAAGATTATTTAGTGAATAAAATTAGCAAAGTACAAAATGTTTAAGTACTTTTATTTAAATGAATA
>JAHWXV010789920.1:0-15322 GCA_024586415.1 Phrixothrix hirtus
AGAAAATCTGATGATATTTTTGGATTCAGCGCATCAAAATTAGTTAAGAACAGCTTAAAACAGTCCGGCAGCAAAATATGTGTTGACCAGTGTAATAAATTGCTTGATTACGTACTTTAGTTACGTAATCTTTGTTTGGTTTTAGAATGAAATAGTCAAGCTAGTTCGAACTGCGTTGATCTTTATCAACCAATTCAGGATTAAAACCTTTTCGTATAACAGATTCTTATATTTACACTCCTTTACTTTTACCTGTTGAGAACCTTTTGCATAATCGGTCTAGTCAAATGTTTACGTTAGTCGCTCTAGCGATCTCACAAAATAAATTTAATTAACGACTTATTTATATTCCACCAAGTGAGAACAAATTTTTACGATCCGTACATTTATTGAAAATTCAAATTAAATAATAAATCAACAATATTAACATTTAAATATTAAAATATTCAATTCAAAGTTTACAAACCCTTCGGTAGTTTCTCTTTCCAAGCTAATGACAGGCAGTGAAGAAGAATTTACGGCATTTTATTTATGTGCATTAGAGAAAGAACTTCTGGTTCTTTAAAATTATTTATTCAAATTAAAACAGAATTTTATTTTAAAATTTAATTAACTAACATGAAGCACTTTTACCTTTATTCAATTTACATTTTAAAAAAGTTGATAAGTACACTTACAGTTTAATTTTCGTTTGTATTTTGTTCGATCTTCAAATATTACACTTGCTTCTGGCTATTCAAATTCCAGGTCAGCTGCCTTTAAAAGGATTTACGACCCTTTTAAATATCCAATTCAAACTTGCGGTCTTATCTTAAGATTGCGCCTATTACCATTCAATTTCATTTTCCTGTTACCTTAGGAAAATTTAATTTACGTTAATATGTAAACATCAAAGCTTAAAGATGCCACCATGCACACATACGTGACACAAAGTACGATTATTTACATTTTCTAGTTTCAACGGACCTTACAACTTGGCTTCGCTTGATTGATTCACCAGCGATACTCACTCGCACAAGAAGAGATAAAATTTGATGAAATTGCATCCTCAGATTTTATATTAACTTTCGGACATCCCACTCCTGTATTTTCTATCCAATGGCTGATTCCAGATTTCAAAATTTTTGGTTTCATGTTTGAAATAACGGACGTTAAATTTCTGTTCAAATCGAGGTTTTTTCCTTTACATTTTACAGCTTAAAACCCTATTTCTTTTTAATACCGGCAACTAGTAGTTCGCTTGGCGGTGTCTGTTGTAAGAGATTTTATGTAAAATGTAGCTTGCTTAATTCTATTTTACATCCCAATTCTTTAAAGTTTTATTTTTTCACACAAATTTTAAAACTCACGCGCGATTTGTTAATTGCGGGCAATTTGAATCTTATAAACTTATAAATTTTTATAATCTGTGAAACTTAGTTTAAAACTTAATATTACTTGTTATTTTATATTATAGCAAAATTATTTAGAAATTTAAACTAAATGATAATTTATTTAAATTTCTAATATTAGAACACGTAATTATTTATTTATTAATTATGGTGTCTAACAATACTTTTATTGAAACTACGACAAAAACCACTACAGGTAAACTCAGAATTATATTGAATGAGCACACAAAAAAAAGTAAAAATCTATGAAACGCTGTTTTCGTAGTGTGGGACAGAATATCATCAATTAATTCTTGCTCTGAGCGAAACTGTTTGGCCAGTTGAATCTGAAATATTGATACATCGATACAACAAAAATTTGGCTCGGCGATGAATCAGTGGAAAGTAACAAAGAGTTCGTAAAAAGAATATCCGATTTGCAATAGAATAAAGGTAAGCTCCCTCAAAAGATAATTTGAAGAATACATACTTATAAATGTGTTTGAATTAATTGTCAATTTTGCAAAAATTTCCAGATAACCATCTTGAGACAGAGGCCGTTCATAAACTTTGACCGGTCTTATAGCCAGATTAATAAGTTATTGATAAAATAATTCTAATAATTTTCCATTTGGGTAAAGATGAATTTTGCAATATGTATTTTAAAATAGAAAAAGAAATTCGGAATTGAATGATCCATCAAGGACGTCAGCAATGATGTCGGAATCTTCTTAATCGTATGTTCATATGTAAACGTTGCCATAACAGTTATCGTAGCAACAGATTCAGCGCCATCAATCAGTTTGGAAATATCCTTGTCCTTTAATCCAAAACATTCCGTCCTTCAACTTCAACATAAGTTCAGTTAGCAACCCATTTGTATTTAACAAAGAATTAACAAAAATCGTTATAAATACAAGATTTTATAAAAATAAACTTGTAAACCATCAATAATAAATAGGTAACATTGAAGAATGTTTAAAATAATTATCGTAATATTATGGTCGGCAGACTGCATCGTTATCATTATTATTTAATTATTGTTTCATAGAAAAACTAATAATGAAACCAATGTTCCAGAAAAGGACGTCTTAACATAAAAAAAATTCTTGTTAACTTTTTCGACTAAGTATAGGATCGATAATATTGACGTCATAGCATCCTGATGCTATCTAACGAAAACAGTAAGGCGTTAAACAAAGTCTACTACAATTTACTGATCTGGGTTGAATCCACGTCCCTTGGATGCAGAGGTAAACATGCCAACTTCCACATCAATCAGGGCCGACTAAATGTAGATTAACGTGTTCGTATTTGCTATAACTTTTTACGCAAAAATTTGTCGGCACTTTTTGGACTTGGATTTAAAATTTTTACATACCTGTTTATTTTCTACACCCTACTCAAGTGTAAAAGTAGTTTTCTCTTGTCAAATGCCATAATACATTGTTCAAATTTCCACTAGTTTATTTTATAGTTTTTTTAATATTTAGTAAGTATTGAATCTTTAATGGTTATCTATTTTCTATCTATTCTCTTAATTTGGGGAAATTACTAAACGGATTTTGAATTTATTTCTCTAACGATACTATATGACGATTTTCTTCGTTATATTTAAATAATTTATGTTGTACAAGATTCACATAAAAGCTTTTGAAATATAAATAACGTTTGAGAATTTATTCAATAAAGGCCTTCCTACTTTTTAGAGGTAATCAAATTAAAACGCTTTCATGAAACAAGTATGAACAGAATACAACCGTGAGCCTTTTGCTATTTACTGGAGAGTCTTGCCTTTAATTATAAAACGTTTAATAGTTATCAAAATTTAAGTTCTAAGATCTCTAAAAAAGAAATCTCTGTACGAATGTGGAACATTAACAACTAACCTCAATCTAGTAAGTTCAATTAAATCACTTCGGTGTGCTTTTACTCTAATTTATGCTAAAAGAATCACTACTATTCTAACATCGAACATTTTACCTACAGTTCTTACTATTTAATTATAAATGTTTTTGACAATTAAACACTTGTTTCATTGTTGCGCTGCCTTAGAATTAGCTTCAATCATCAATATTTGAACAAAATATTCTGTTGTTTACTTTTAACTAATCATTGCAATCACTTTACATTGCTTTAATGTAACATCCCCTGTATGCAAATGTGACCCATTTAAAACATAGAGGACACAAGAATGGAGCAATTATTCTACACGTAAATAATTAAAATAACTTATTTAGTGTGACTAAATAAATTTGCGGAATCATATTTCAGAGCTTAGATTTAATTTTAATAACAATATTTGATAGTTTAAATTGCACTTTACGGCGCGGCATATATTTTAAAATGCGTCAAAGCGGTGTTTAATATTACTGAAAATAAACGTTTAAACGCTATACGCTGATGATCTAAAGCATCATGTCCAAATATGAAGGAGGCGCCACTCGTTCGAAAAATGACAGCAGTTAATCGATCAAAATGCAAAGAATGATATCTAAATTGGACTTTACATAAGTTATATCAATAATTTGCTTTTAATATTTAACACTACGTCACAGTTAGAATTTAGTAGTCACTTAATTCAAAACTATGACACTGCTTAGATGAAACCAAATATACAAATACAATAGTTAAGCTAAAACAAACTTTGGAATGTTACCGAAATTTTAAAGTACACGCAAACCCATAAATCATATTGGCGAACTAAGATGTCGCTGCGTACTAATACTTACCAACAATAACAAAGTATGCTATATCCAAAAGTACCATCAAATTCACATCCACAAATACGTCTGCGGTTACAACAGTTTTAACTTGAAACTGAAGGTCAACAAAATGCCTTTAGCATTTTACAACATTGACTTTAGGGTGCGTTTGAAACAGTGAGCTCATGCAGTAACAAAGAAATTTGCCTTACATCTGATTGTGTTTGTAGAGTTAAACGAAGGTGAGAATTCTCCCCAAAATTCGTACAGCAGAAAATGAATTATTTGAAATCTGCGCACCTTCTGGACAGTAGATAACGAAAACTTAAGGTTGTTTATACAACCTTGCGATAAAGTTTGACAACATCCTCTAGTGAAATAAATAACAGCGTGATCACCGTCATAATTTGTCCTTACAGCAGAAGCCAGGTCTTACCAAGTGTCACTGTGACGCGATTCACAAATTTAGATAAGCTGTAACGAATTATTCTGATCAACTAAAAAATATATTAAGTAAAATTAGTAACTACCCTTTATATTTCCTTCCGAATAAAGCTGATTTGAAGCCTACTGACCTTGTAAGTGCGTCTAATATTCTTACAACGTTGATTATTCATTTGGAAACATCCGGTACATACATCCACGTAGAATAATAAAATCCAGTTTTATGCCAAAATCGCAATCGTAAATTTGTAAATTGTATAATTTCATTTTAATAACAATTATTAAAATTCGAAAATCCCAGGTTACGTTTTAGAAAACATAGGAGCATTTTTCTTACAAATATTTATTCAGCAATTCCCGTATGAAGGCTAACAGATTCAAAAATAAACGTTAACCCCTATCGTTTTCACCCTTCAATTTCAAGGTAATATACTTCGTTTACGGATATTCAAATTCAAATTCAAATTTCATTTATTTTCAAATGGCTCGTTTCCTAACAATATATAACGAGTCATATTTCTTATAACTTAATAAATTTACATATTTTTTAATAGTGCTACCAGCGCCCTCCCGAATAAGCCGTGAAGTTTGGTAGTTCCCAATATTAGAACTTATTTCTAATGAATAAGATATGTTGGCTTCCTAATCTATTATATCTATTATCTACAAATAGTAGAGATCTAAGAGCAGCAGAGTTAGGCTGCGTTTACCGTAGTACATGCCCAGGCGATATTCAAAGATGTAGTGTGGTTTTTTATTCGGATTCCTCGCGCCCAAAGAAAATTACCCGCTGCAATTTTGCTAGTAATATGTCGCCTTGTTAATTTCAAATCATGGGTACATCCAACGGTTTTGCTAGTGGAGTGCATTCGACTTACTTAATCCCAGGGTTGGTTCTTTCATTGGTCGACGTCACCGGTCACCTTTCATGAACTCCTTGCAAAAATAAAATTAACTATATCTATTAATTATACCTGAGCTGTAACCTGAAATTGTATGCGACTGTATTGTCAATAAAACTACTCAATAATAATTGAACCATACTAAATTTTATTCCTTTTGAAACACCCCGTATATTTTGTTTTTAATTCAACAATATGTAACACCTATTCTATTAAAATTATAATTCGATAAGAAACTTAAATTTATGTTTATAAGTAATTATTGACTCAACGAATATGCAAATTTGAAATAAAACACTCAACAGGAATTTTCTGCTTAATTGCAACTTCCTTTAATACTATGCAAAGTTTGTTGACCTTTAGTCTTGATTTTCATTTGCATTCAGACAACTCCAACAACATAACATTTTAATATTCCAAATTTTATTTAAGTCAATCTACTAGGAAGAGGCCCCTTGTTTATTTCATTCTTACTCTAATTAAACTTAAAATAACAATTGAATTTATTACCAAATACAAATCCCTTTCGGTAATATAAAAATAAAATTGAAAACACCTACAAATAATTATCAGTTTTAATTTTGCTCACCTAAGATTAATGCCTTCTAAAACATCCTTTTAAGTGTTGTGTGCTATCAAACTTTAAACAGCAGTTTTTGTTTGTTTTTAATACAGGGTAAATTACTTACGCAACTCTTGTCAGCTTCCTGCCTTGATGGTCCACACGTCAACCGCGACACTGCTTTCCACGCAAACACCCCGAAACGATAGTTCTTTTCAGCTGTTTTTTTTTCTTTTGTTTATCGTCCCAATTTCGTGCACACTGTTCGTTTTTCCATTCAAGTTTACACTATACTTCAGTATTTGCAACGGCACCGATAAGAAAATTTTTATTGCCCTGTTCTTTGTTCACCCAAAGAAAACAAACTAAAGATACCAATTTTGTAATTGTTCTTTGAGGTCAATTATGCAATACCCCAGTGATTTTAAATATAATATGATGCACTTTTAGTACAATTGTAAAATATTGAAAGTTAAATACTTCTTGCATCGGTCGACCTTCAAGGTATTCCTACGCCATTTGCAATCATCGGTAGCGTGCTTTGTTAATAGTTGCAACTCTTTTTTATTAATTTACTGATCACTTTGCAGCCCTTTTTATCGACATTACCTTTCATAATATATTATATGCTCGTAGTTTTCTCGCAATCCGCAGATTCACCGCATATGATATTGGATTTTTTTCTTTCCTTTACCAACCAATTTGGACACACTTGTATCTCGTAGTTCACGCTCGTTTTACACTTTGCGTGTTTGCGAAATTACAACACAGATTTTTCAAAGTTTTGACTAATCTTTGTCACCGTTCGCAAAAAAACATCGAACTTCTACTATACTTCAACATAGACCTCCCGTTAATTTCTTCATTGGTTCTTACAACTCATGTGACTTAAAATTGTCAACTTGCGCATCCCTCGTTCCCGGAACTTTTGTAATACATTACTTAATGCACACTTTTTAAATTTCAACACGTTATAATTCTATATTCTATTCCTACTGGATTACATAAATTTACAAGTTGTACACTTAATTCGGTGACTCATTGGAATATCATAATTTTATAACCTTAATTTCCTTTATTGTACCGTATAGAGTGGTTTACACCTTTGCATACACACCATATGTTGCATGTCATTCTACTTAACCCTGCGAAGAATATATTCAAATATTTTATCTAAATAGCGAGGTGTTGCAAAGAACGCAATTGAAAAGCTACCCGTATCATGTATTAGGGAATCAAATTGATAGAAGTTTGGTCTATTTCCACCCAGAGCGAATTCGAAATAAAAAGGGTCAATTTCAATTGCCTGTCGATTCGGAACCAAAGGGTTTAAGTCGGACAAGGTTGTATGTAAAATACGATAAGAAGAATATCCTAGGCAGCACGTTTGTTATTTTCAGTTCCTTCGGGAATTTGTCGATCTGCAGAACACCAAGTAAGTGATTTATTCGTTATTTAAACTCTACCGATCTGCACCCCTCGTTAAGGACGAATTAGTCGATCACGTATAAGTTCAAGACGAGTTCGCTAATATCATAAACAAAAAGACTAACGTTTTAAATTTTTAATTGTTTATATTATCAAAGCCATTAGGGCAAACATCCTTTGTTCATTTTGGACTAGTTTAATTATCAGCATCGCAAGAGTCCCTTGATTTAGATATAGAAAATTATTGTTTACATTATTCCCTTTTGGGGAGACATGTAAATTGTCAATTGTATATCACGTTCTTTACTTTTTATTATATTTGATCTTTTAGTACAGATCTCATTTTTTATACGTAGACCTGTAGTTGAAATAATCCATACTTTCTTTCAGGAACTAGTTAATTTTTAAGCGAATAACCAGTTTAGATAGTCTGTCGAAATCTTACCTGGTCGAAGAAGTAACCCAGCGACGTGCATAGAAAAGTTACCTTACTATAAGAACCTATTAATATAATCCTCGATCTAAAGGTTTGGAGATCGGTTTCTTTATTTACCGGCCTCCATAACAACAGAATTTTGAACTATTATGCTTCCATCATTGTTAAAAACAAAGTGGCGCCCTTATTTGCGACTATTTATCGAATTTTTGAACACCTACTTATAATCTCTGAATGCTAGCTTAATTGAATTCATCACAATTGTAGAATCTATCCTATTTTCCACTGTGGTTGCCGCAGCAAACCAACTAATTCAAGAAAATTACTAATTTTAATAACCTCAGAGACGTAGGGCTTATTAAGGACCGTTATAATCTTAAACTAATTTCATCTTTCCAATACTGTTCGGCAATAAAATTTTCAAATCACAGGGAATTCTAATTTCAGCCAAACTATTAAAACACAACATTTCCATTTTCAAAATATGCTTACAAAATATCTTTGAAAGTGTATTCTTATTTAATATGAAATATGTAATTATTTTTAGTACGCATTTGCTATAAATATTTAATTCATACTCATACATGCGCGCTAACAGAATTCAAGTCTTGTATTCAGAAAATACTCGTAAGTACCCTAACGAATATTTCTGTGCTGGCTCTCTTCATCTATTGACAAGCCAAAAACACCATTAGGAACATAATTTTTGTATTTTTGTTATTTTGACAAAATTTAAGACTTTCAAGCATTTGTATTTGAATGTAAGATCTGTAACATTCACCACTATGTTTGGCAATTGGACAAGAAAGTCGTGAAAATAAATCAAATCATTCAATAGATTCGTAAAAATAAGAATGACGTCATTCAAGGCAACCGACATCCTTGACCAAAGTAATTGGGTCTACATAATAAACTTTCAGAACTTTCCTCGTTTCTTGTGACGTTATTTACCCTCGAACGAAACAAGTTCGTCAAAATCACAAAGATGAAGTTAATTGAATAAGCTTTTTACTTTTATTTACTATTCGACTATAACAGTGATTTTAAGCACTAGAGTTGGGTAAGTCTAGGGTGCTGTTTTCGAATTATCTAGCAAGATTGTATACTACAAGGAAGTAGTCGTTAAGATACTCACTAATAGCCACATCCTGTTCACTAAATAATTTTAAATGAATAAAGAAGCATATTCGCTAGGGGCGAATAAATTAGCAGTTGCAAGTTAGGCGCTAGATAGTTTTGTTTTAATGCGACTAAGCAAGTCTTCGTGACCCTTATGCACTTGGTGCAGTCAAAACCGGCCATAACAGTTCAAAAACAAAGCAGCACTTCCTAAATAAGAGAAAGGCACCAGAACGAGAAAAAGTCACATTCATTCCAACAGAATAATGTCAAAATAACATAACAATTTATACCAAACTTTCAGCAGTAGATTTATGTCATGGAAGGATTAATGATTCTACCTTTTCATATCATTTCTATGCAAATACTTATAATAACGTTTAAATCCTAGCGAGGCAGGATTGGACTTTACGTTCAAATGGTTCACTTCCAAACATTGTATTATATGGTACTATCCTCAATTTAAATCGCCAACAATTCTAATTCATAGCTAAAGGCTACCTAAAACAGGACCTTTTATAGAGAAAAAGCACTTTTTATTGATTTAAAGCTCTTGTATGAAGATATTCATCATAATCTCGTGATAGTATCAAATATTTAGCGTAGGAATAAAGTAACAATATTACAAATTAAATCAAATTTGATATTACAAAGATAGTTTTAAATATAAAAGCAGCAATATATATATATATTCTGCCAAGATTAACCAAATACTCGCATTATTAAATTTAGTAAATAACAAAATTTAACTGACTTAAATTAACAAATATAATTAATAACTTTGAATGTTATGTAGAACTAAAGTGACAATAAACATTAAATTGCTAGTAGATAGCATTTCCGGTTCGGCGTACCAAATGTGTTCAATACTGATAAAGGTAAAGCGCTTTGGTTGCCTCATTTTACAGGAAAGTTTTTAATAGCAATTGCTTTAAGCTATATTAAATTTACGTGATTTTTATTATTGGTAAATAACAACCATCTCATCTAGGTGTTTCAAGCTATCAAGTCGCCATTTTATATTTTGGAACACTAATATATTACATCTTGTAATTATTAAATAAATGGATGTAATATCGTATACAAAATTTAAACATGAATAGTTACAATAGTTGCAGTAAAAACAAGTTGGAATAAACTTTTTAAAAATTAAATTGTATTTTCCTTCTTCTTCCTTTTATGAAAGTTTATTCCAATCTCCTTTTTTTATTCAATACAATATTATATCAATATAGTGTATTAGTGCTTAAGTATTCCATATAATAAAAATCTGGCGTGACCCAACACATGAATACCTCGTAGGTATTATAGATATCTAAATAACGTCCTCAAATTATTAAAATATTATTTACGTTAATTTTGAGAACGTTAACTGCAACGATCGCCATCAAAATTGCAGGACACGCATAACCCCGAAGATTTTTCTTGATAACTCACCCAAACAATCTTTCTCAGAAAAACATATGCATTTGTGTAAAAGAGGCGTTAGAAACTTCACTAGTTAAAAAAATCCTTACAGCCGTTTTCGAGAAAATCGCGAAAAACCAAAAAGTGGAAACTTTCGGTTATTCAATTTTAATCAAAATGTTGTGATTGTTTGTGCTGTTTCGTTTCCGAGATATTCTGTTCATACATTGACTTGCTCACTCACTCCACAGCCACCCACACACGCACGCATCCACGCACGTACGTTATTATCCCTCACTGTATTCTAACGATCAACAACTCCTATTCTGGTTTTCGTAAAATAGCTTTGCTTCCCGTCTATCGCACTATTTTAATTATCACAATTAATTATTGTAGGTTACATTATTGTTGTCGTTTTAAAATCAAGTTGTAATGTGATAAAATCTTTTATTGTTATCGTAATTTCCAAACTTATAGCAGCTATATCGTTTTTACAATGGCGTATTTTTAAGCAATTTACCATCTACCTATGAAAAAAAGTGCTCAGAGTTTTGAAACATTTTATTTTTCTACATAACTACTTTCTACGTTTATATATTTAGTCCTACGCTTTTCTAGCCGCTGCGTTCTTTCAGAAAGAAAAATTTCTGAAAAGTTCTCCGAATATTCATACATTTGCTAAGATGCTTTTTTAAATTTTTAAACAAAAAGATGTCACAGCATGCTAAATCTGGACTATACGCTGGATACTGACGCTCAGTGAATTCACATTCCTCGCTAATGCGTTGAACTGCTTATGCCTTATGCACCCCGCAGTTGTCATACGAAAGTAAAATTTTTTCTCTTATAGAGCTGCCTTAAAATTTTAATCGTTTCTCCATTAGATTTCAGCCTTAATTTTAATATCTTTCTGTATCTCAAAACACAGTTACCATCAATTTTTCACTAAAGATGGTGTTTTGACCTTTTTTTGTTTTGGTGGTGGAGAACCCTTGTAAACCTGTACATGGATTGTTACTTTATGCGGGGGTCTCACTGATAGGCCCAAGTCTCATCAACAGTAAAAATTCTCGAAAAAAACGTTTCTATCGCCTTGCAAAGCAATTACATTTCCTTGACAAATTTTTTATCTCGTAAGCTTTTTCTCTAGTGTAAGCAGTCTGGAAATCAAATGCGCCCCCTTTTTTTACGCCTAAATCTTCATGCAAAATTTTAAACAGTAGTTTCGCATATATTAGCATCCACAGCAATGACGGACAATTTTATTCGTCGATCAGACAACACTAAAGCTTCAACCTTCCTGACGTTTTCAGCAGAACTTGCGTAACCGGTGGTCCTAATCTAAGATCATCTAGTATCAACTTTGTGCACTATTTAAACTGTTTATAATTAAATTATAATTTCTATTGGAAATCGTCAATCCTTCATCTCCATAAACAGTAATCATGTGTTTATGGATAATGTTTGGTCTATTACTTTCTTTTGTGTGTAACTATATGGCACTACGATGCTAAACATGTATACGAGTATTCCTCATTTTCAACTACAAATTTAAACTAAACTTGGGACAGACGTGAACAAATAACACGAAGATTTGACATCAAAATATTATGTATTCAGCTTATCACTTTCATGACTGAATAAATTAGATAGAAGTATGGCCTCATAAGCGTTTGTCCTTAGATAGTTTAAAACATTTATGGACCCAATAATAGGTGTTAATAATGTTTGCATATTATTACAGCCACATGGTTTTTATTTTCTATATAAGAAGGTTTAATGCTCAAGAATATGCAAAATTCATTAGAATTCATACGAGTTCATTCCTAAATTAGTTTACTATAAAAAGAACAAAACGGAAGAATTGGTAAAGGATAACGCAAATGAATAGGAAACTATGAATGAAGTTCCTTTTTGAAAGAAAACCGATTCAAAAAATCTGGTGTGCGACAACACACGACTTTCTCTTACGCACATAGATATGTAAATAGAGTTCAGAAATGATTGAGTTATTATTTACGTTTATTTTGGAAACGATAATTGTAACGGTCACACATCCAAGTTACTGGACACACGAAAGCCTGCTTAACTACGTAAATTTTCTGATAACTTGTTTTAACGATTTTTTTCAAAAAAAAAACCGTTAAATTCACGTAAAAGGGCATTAAAGGCATAATAATTGTAGCAAGTTTAAAAATAAATATTATAACTTGTTTTGAGAAAATCGCAAAGAGACTTAAAAATCTCAAGAATAAAATAACGCTTACGGTCACTCGATGTTAACTAAACCCTTACTGTCTGTCGGAAGATAAAAAACTGAAATATAAAATTTCACTTCTATATTATGTTTAGTTTTTGAGATATGTTGTTCACAATTAATACTTCAAATACTTCCGGTTACTCGATTTTCGAAAATCTATTAGAGAAACTATTTAGTTAATTTAAAACGGAATGAAGTAGCTAAGAAATATACTAAGTTTTAAAAAAGTCGTTGTAGCCGATTTCAAGAAAATCGCGTAAAACCGAAATTCGGAAAATATTTAAAAATGACAGAAATAAAGTGGAGCACTTCCGGTTATTAGATTTTAACCAAATTCTAGATTTGGCATATAAACGTAGTTATGACGACATATAAATTTTCATTCAACTAGGACTTTTAGTTTCATAGTTATTTTATTTAGAGTTAACGGTGAATCTACTTCCGGTTACTCGATTTTACGGAAATATTTTTGACAAATAACCTAAACTACATACAAGGTCGTTAAATGGCTAAGAAATGCAATAAGTTTTAAAAATATCGTTATACCCAATTTCGAAAAACATCGCAAAAACGAAAAATTTGGAAAATACCCAAAAATGACAGAAATAACGTGGTACTTCGGGTTACTCAATTTTAACCAAATGCTTGATTTAGCATGAAAAGGTAGTTACGGCCGCAAATATAAATTTTCATTTATCTAGGACTTTTAGTTTCATAGTTATTTTATTCATAGTTAATGGTAAAAGCACTTCCGATTACTCATTTTATGGAAAATTTTCTGAGAAACCGTGTTAATTACACGGAAGGATTTTAAATAACTAAGAAATGCAATAAATTTCAAAAAAATCGTTACAGCCGATTTAGAGAAAAACCAAAAAATGACAAGAATAAAGTGGCACTTCCGGTCATCCAATTTTAGTTAAATTGTTACGGTCATGTGCCTGGATACAAACTTAAATATAAAATTTTGTTTATATACGACTTTTCATTTTTGAGATATCTTGTTCACAGACACACACATACACACACACACACACACAACACACACACATAAGCACGCACACACGCAAAACACACAAGCACGCACGCACACATAAACACACACAGACCAATTTCCAAATGCATGATTTTCGTACTCCGGGAACCCGAAAACGTGTATTTTCGTTAAAATTTCGACATCGAAAATTTTGGACGAAAACAATACTTTCTCTTTTACTTATATTTCATATAAGTAAGAGAGAATAAAAATAGTTAAATTCAGAAAATATTCCACTGAAAATCTTTCAAGAAGAAATTCGTTTTAAATAAATAACAAGAATATGTTTCCAAGCTTGATTGATTCTTAAGTCTTGTGGGATAATCATTTTAAGAATGTAATCTTTAGCTCCCGTGGGTTTTTGTTGAACAAAATAAGACCCTACACTTTATTCAGTTTCAAGAGATTGTAAACATACAGTGTTCTTCGCATGATCGACACATCTGTAAATTTTGATTGTACATTTTGATTGTACATTTCCAATGATTCCATATCAAACTCAACAAGCGTACAATTAAAAATGTATAAGTGAATTCATAAATTAATTTATATATTATTTTATAGGTTAGATAAATTTTGAAACCTTATGGCTTAGCGTAACAGAAGGCTTGAAATATGGGAATAAGATTACTCCGGTTAGATTTTTTATCTTAGGGTGTATCGCAATGTATTAAGTAATAACCTTGACGCACGAGTATCTTGCTGTGGGCTTTTAAGCACGTATAAAAAGATGCTTGTTTATCCAGCTACTGAAATTAAATATATACCTGTGTTGTAAATAAAGCAGAGATTAAATGCATATAACATAATTTCAACAATAATAATTGTATGGTGAAAGTGAAGAACACATAATTTAGAGCATGATATAATCAAAATAATCAATTAACAGTTGAAACAATAGGTGCCTATTACCGGAATAGCGAGTGCGAGTATTTCATATCTGTTACCCATCGCAGCAGTCAGACATAACATAATGTAACGTGATCGGATAGATATAGAAATGCTGGAGTCCTGGAAATGACGGCGACTTCACTTCAAATTATGCTGGATGAATCCAGATTTACCATGAAGTATGCACACAAGTCAGTTGTTATTTTAAAATGAAATAAGCGCCCTTCTTGGCAAGCCAAGACAAAGAATGTTAATAAAACAGTTTATGCAAAACCGAAAACATATAAATAATTTAAATACGTATCTAATCCAATGATGCTAGGTTAGATACAATAGTTACAAAATTATTTAAAATACAAGGTAAATGAGTTACTTCAAATAAACAAGAAGTAAGCCCCAATACAAATTTCATAAACAATTATAGTTTTGTTTATAAATTTCCATGATGAAGAAGTTAATAATAGTTCTAGCCCGAATTTGGAAATGTATCTCAATTTTGATAATCAAAACTAATAAGTATGAGTTTAGTATGTAAATATTAACATTGAAATTCGTGAGTCTAATAAAACAACAATAATTGATATTTGTAGAGGTTGTGTATAATTCAAATATAGAAATATACGACTCACAACTACTAGGATCCAGTAGTAAGGATAAATACAAATAAATGAAATTTTTAAAATCGGAAAAGGCACAAATATCGAAAAATTTTCCTTGGCAAGTTAGTATAAACATCGTTACTTCAAAAGTGGCACATTTATA